>JARYGA010029486.1:0-100249 GCA_030545235.1 Helianthus tuberosus | reverse complement strand
AATCTAAAAAAATAAAAAAAAATCTAAAATTTTTTTTTTACTATTTTTTAAGTTAAAATCGCTACTTTTAGAAGCCAAAAAAAAAATTAATTTTTTTTTTTTTGCTACTAAAAGTAGCGATTTTTTTATAAAAAAATTTTTTTTATGTGTTTTTTATGTATTTTTTTATGTGTTCACATTGGTTCTCGCGGTTCTCGCAATAAGGGATGGTTCCTAACGGATCTTTGTCCTATATATATATATATATATATATATATATATATACTCTGCAAATCTGATGGTTCTTGGCCAGAAGAAAAAAAACTATGGTGGTTGTGGGCCATGGTGGTTCGGCTATCGATTGGCGGTGTGGTGGTGGGTGTTGTAACATCCGGTAATTTCAATTTTACATAGTACTTGAATCGATAATAAATAACACTTTGATTATTTTTATAAATTTAATTTTAAATAGAATATAATATAAACTAATAACATGTATAAATTGGTATTTAATAACTAGTTATTTTATAAAAACACTGAAGTAAAAAAAATAAGATTTTTGAAATACTAGTTAGTGATCATATTTGAAATTTGATATTCGATATATAATTTTGAGTTAATATGACGATAATTCTAAAGTTTTCAAAACAATTTAGATGGCAATAGAAATAATAAAATAATCAAACAAACGTTTTCTTTTGGATTTTGGAACATGCACTGAGCATGAATATATATATTAAAATATATCAAGTTTCTAAAGTTAAGGTTTTTTTTAGAAAAAGTGCAACCACAAGGACCTTTATTGTAAATTAAATTAAAAATAAACAACAATGAAAACATTAAATCAGAAAGTCCATCTCGTTTTCCAGTTATCACTTCCGGCAATTTCGTCGGAATCCGGCGAACCCGGAATACGTTTTCTACACGAGTTCGACTCGAATTTTTAGCGATAATCTCTATCTCCACCTTATGCCAACCTATAAACGAAGTATCAACCCGTATAACATTCCCCTTAAGTATATCTGATCACTACAACTTCTCCAAAAATCCTATTACGACTCTGATCCGTTAACCGACTCGAAACAGTATAAATACATACTCATAAACCTGTTCCAAACTGGCACCACTTCAAATTCACATCAAAATATCCTCTGCCTCTGGAACAAACTCAATTTAAGGGGATAAAGTGGAATTTTATTTCAATACTCAGAATTGGGGATGAGAAGAAACAGAGACTGAGAAAGGGGGATGGGGAAAATAGACTCAAATGAGATCTAACTAATTGCCTGCTCATGATCATGCACTCCTCACACTATATAGACTAGACGCATACATTCTGTTAGAGAATTGCTGATGTGGCGTTCATGATGTGGTCCTGATACTTCCTTGGTACCAATTTTGTCCTTTCACTCCTTCGGATTTGATTTGGGCCTGTGGTGAAATCCGACCGGACTTCCGTAGCAGATTGGGCCTTTGGGCTCATTACAATACCGCCCCCATTAACACTCACCTTGTCCTCAAGGTGTAGATTAGGAAATTGTAGTTTCAATTGAGCATTGTCCTTCCCATGTAGCTGCAGTATCAGGAAGACCTTCCCATTGGATTAGGCTTTGAGGTACCTGTTGAGAACCCCTGTAAATGGTGCGAGATTGCAAGGTTTGTTGTGGTTAAAGGATAAGTGTAGAGTCAGTGGCGGAACTAGAAGAAAAATTGAGGGGCATCCTTATTATTATTTTTTTTTACCTAGCGCCGTCCTTGAGAATTAAAGTGCCCGGTGCGGGTAGTAAAAATGACCCTTATTTTTTTTTTTAACCTAGGTCTGTACTTGAGAATTCGAGAGTCTTTAGAGGACCTAGGTAGCTAGTAAAAATAGGCCTTAATATAATTACTATGTTACAGTTACACGGGTTGAATAAAAAAAATATTATTGATTTTACCTATTATATAGGTATAGATACACATGTAGACGTGTAGTAAAATTATTTTTGAAAGGAAATTCGTTAATCAACTTCTCATAATTTATCTATACTACTTTATAAAGCATATAGGAAGGATAGAAATAGTCATTTGCCACTTTACAAGTCTTTAAAGCCCATTTTACAAACCTGTTAAGCACAAAGTGTTGAAAACTTGTTTTCAACACCTGATGATACCCACGCGGATCTTACCGGATCAACTTGACCCGTTTTTAGTTTGATGGATCCAATATATTCTATTACTCTCTAAACCACAATTGTTTCATCCGCCGCTCCACCTTTCTCTACAAACCCTAGATCCTCCACCGCACCTCCACCTTTCATCCATGGAACCGGTCGTCGCCATCACCGTCTTCTCCCCTTTCATCCATGGAACCGGTATCGTTTTTTACCCTATCTTGTACGTTTTTTTTAAATCTTTGTCAGATCTGTGATAATACTTTTAGATCTGTGTTGGTTTTGTGATTTTTTTTAATGTTCTGTGAATGGATCAACATAGAGAGTATATATTTTTGTATTGATTAGGGTTTTTGTTTTCTGGAAATTTGAATATAGTTGAAGACGAAGACCGATGAACAGGTGAAAGAGAGAACACTGCGGCTTGGTTCAAGAACCTTCAAATTCAGCCTTAGTGGTACCGTTTTTTACCCTATCTATAGTTTTGTTTGTTAAATTTTATATCATTTAAGTTTTTTATAAACATCTTTGTCAGATCTGTTATAATACTTTCAGATCTGTGCTGGTTTTGTGTTTTTTTTTAATGTTTTGTGAATGGATCTACGGAGAGAGTATATATTTTTGTATTGATTACGGTTTTTGTTTTCTAGAAATGTGAATACAGTTGAAGATGAAGACCGTGGGGTCTTCATTCTTTTGTGAGCATCATGTTGGCTGTTTGCTGGATGCACTCGCGAATCGTGGTCTGTCGAATACATTGGCTACTCGGATATTGGTGAGATTTTCATGGTTTCTAGGGTTTTTATGTCTAAATATGTGGAAGCTGATGTTTTAACTTTTGATTTGCAGCTTGGTATAACCGGCTAGCCTTCTCAGCTCCTTAAATATGTTTTTAATATAGTTAACAATAACAATTTTGACCCATTCACTTTTGTGTTGGTTGCTTCTCGCTCGAGGTCATGCTAATGTGTTAAATTGTTAAGAATTTTAAAAGAAATTAGCTAAAAAAGGAAACGGATCAGGAGTTGCTCATGCATAATTATAACAACTTTGCTATTATGTAATACAAATAAGTAATTATATATTTGTGCGGGTGGTCTTGAGTTTAAAATTGAGTTTTAATGTATTTATATGCAGGGTCTGTGAATGGTTCCAACTGCAAGGAATTGGGAGGGCTAAGAAATGTTGATGTTTCATAGTTGGTGGAGCCTCTCTCAAGGTAAATTATATCATTATTGATATTTTTTTCTTAGTTTATAGTTTTTACTTTTTAGGTAATTTGTATATGAAACCCGAATTCACTGTTTCATCAAGGCTGCTAAAGTGAAGAACAGTATATGAGGTTTAAATCACCAGTCTTGCAAAAATGCTAGAAAAGAAAAGAAAAAAACAACATAAATCTACACATTATAAGAAATCTACATATTAGTGAACTTGGTGCTGTTATTTGGTTTCATTTAAATTCATGTTAAGGTAAGTTAATTGGCATATTACTGTTACCCAACTTGACCCTGCGACACATCTGTTTTCCTATCTTTATTTGTATTAACCTAATTTTTTGGCTTGGTGATTTGGTGGCTGCAGCCAAAACTAAGGGATATGCCAAGTGAGGTTCTAGAAGAGGAGGGTTGGGCTCTTGTGTATGACAAATCTGGATAAACTGAGCGGGCCTAAACTACCGAATATGTCGGAACCATCGCAGCTTATGACTGAAGACACACGGGCTGCTCTTTATGTTGCACTCCCGGTTCTTAGTCGAGGAAAGAAATGGGTCCTGCTGTACAGGTATTGCATTTGATTTTGATGTTGTATAGAAGAATTTGTAGTGTTATGTTATTTTTATTTTGTATTTGGTTTTCATATGCAGTACATGGAGGCATGGTATATCTTTGTCAACTTTGTATAGAAGAAGTAATCTTTCCCCCGGGCTAAGTCTGCTGGTAAGTCCGAATTCAACCTGTTTATATCTTTGGGTCAAACTGGTCGCAAGGCGTCCAAAGTGTATATTTTAGACATAAAACCTTCTAAATTATCTTTAAACTGAAACTTGATTAACAAATTTCAGGTTGTCGGAGATCATAAAGAGGCGGTGTTTGGTGGTTTAGTTGAGGCACCCTTGAAACCGTCAACTAAGAAAAGATATTAGGTATGCTTATTTGAGACCTCCAACCAAGAAAAGATATGAAATATATATTGATTAACTTCTTTTTATTTTTTAATCATTCTTTCACTGGTTGGTGAATACTATACAGGGATCAAATGATACATTTGTTTTCACAAATACCCATGGTTGTCCTGTTATATTTCGTCCAACAGGTACTGTGGTTTTTCTCAATACAGACTTTCCTTGAGATTAGTAGTGGCAAAATGGGCGGGTTGAGAAACATGTGAAAACAAATTTGGGTCAAAACAAATTTGGTAATGAATAGTTGTATTTTTCGTTTACGTGTTGTTTTGATATGATCTGATCAGATCAAGTGTTAGTCAATGTATTCTGATTGATTCGAGTTCCTTAATTCATTTTGAACGTGTTTGATTTTGTTAGGTTTTGGTTATGAATATTTGCTCTATTATGTGTTGTTTTGGTGCATCTGTTTAGAAATGGAGGTCTTTTTGGCTTGATTTGTGTAGATTCAAAATTATTATCAACATAGGGCATATTTGAGATATGATTTGTGTAGATTCAAATTATTTACCTTATCCGAGCAGGTGAGCAGGAGTTGCAGCATAAGCAAGAGGTCGTGGAGCGAAACCCTAACAACGTCGACGAGCTGAACGGTATATGAAGTCTAAATCTGTATTTTCATACGTTTTTGTTCGCTATTTGAGTCTGATCTGTTTAATATTTATACAGTGTTTGGATAGGGTTCAATGACACCGAATCGATGATTTTCTCTCTATTCGACACAAGATCCACTGGGGTTGACCTCTAGGTATCGTTATAAACCACATCTAATGTTTTTTGTTTGTTATTTGAGTCTGATCAGTTTTTGTACTTGAATTCATCAGTTTTTCTTTGCATTTTAGGGGGAACATGGGTGCTTCTCTCCCAGGGCATACAAAACACAGGTTAATTGGCGACAGCTCGCCATATTTAACATATAAAAAAACTTTATATGTTAAATTTGGCGGGCTGCCGCCAATAACCTGTGTTCTGTATGCCCTGTGGAGAGATGTGCCCATTTTCCCCCTAAAAAGCATAGAAAACCTAGGCGATTCAACCTGCCGCAAGTCGAAACCGACAATGAATCAGGTAAAAACTCTAAACAGCTTTGCACTTGCATCAAATGATAACTCTTTTGAATAAACTTATTGTTTGACAGATTAGATCAGCAACTGATGGATGTACAAACGCAGGCGAGCAGGAGTTGCAGCAGAAGCAAGAGCCATAGTAGAAGTCGAAGCTGTAGCAGAAGCCTGCAAACGCAGCAGAAGGTATGAACTGTGAAATTCAGTTTTTGTTCTTAGATTCATAGATAGAAGACGTTCTTAGATTCAATTTTTGTTCTTGAATTCATTTCTTGTTCTTAAACTCAATTTTTGTACTAAAATTATCATTAACAATATTGTTTTTATTACTAAAACAATAATTTACAAATAGAGAAGTTTTTTTTTATGAAACGGTATATGAAGTCTAAATCTGTATTTTCATACGTTTTTGTTCGCTATTTGAGTCTGATCTGTTTAATACTTATACAGTGTTTGGATAGGGTTCAATGACACCGAATCGATGATTTTCTCTCTATTCGACACAAGATCCACTGGGGTTAACCCTGATGTTTTCTTTGCATTTTAGGGGGAACATGGGTGCTTCTCTCCCAGGGCATACAAAACACAGGTTATTGGCGGCAGCTCGCCATATTTAACATATAAAAAACTTTATATGTTAAATTTGGCGGGCTTCCGCCAATAATCTGTGTTTTGTATGCCCTGTGGAGAGAAGCACCCATTTTCCCCCTAAAAAGCATAGAAAACCTTTGGCGATTCAACCCGCCGCAAGTCGAAACCGACAATGAATCAGGTAAAAACTCTAAACAGCTTTGCACTTGCATCAAATGATAACTCTTTTTAATAAACTTTTTGAATAAACTTATTGTTTGACAGATTAGATCAGCAACTTTTTGAATAAACTTATTGTTTACTTAGAATCCAACTTCAAGTTATAATCCAAAGACTTTTTTCATATTCTTAATAAGTCTTTAGTTAGAATAATATCTTTTAATATATCTCAACCTTTTCAGAAACCAAGTCAACTCAGAAATGGTCTGTTTGACTTTTGTCCTTTTTGTTTTTTTTACTACTTATCAGAAATAGTCATGTCATCTGTAAAGCAATATTTTACTATTAGTCTGAAAGAGAGCATGTTTCTAAAGCAAGATTAACAATATTGTTTTTATTACTAAAACAATAATTTACAAATAGAGAAGTTTTTTTATGAAAACAATTAAAACCAGTCAACTATTACCCCTTTCATATTCTTAATAAGTCTTTAGTTAGATTAAATCATATAACCCTTTTTAGTTATCGTGTCCTAAAACCCTTAAATCATGTCCTAAAAGGATTATTTCTTAAATCATGTCCTAAAAGGATTATTTCTTAAATCATATAACCCTTTCTTAAATCATGTCCTAAAAGAACTTAAATCATATAACCCTTTCTTAAATCATATAACTGGTTTCACCTTTTTAGTTATCGTGTCCTAAAAGGATTATTTCTTAAATCATATAACCCTTTTTAGTTATCAGTCAACTATTACCCCTTTCATATTCTTAATAAGTCTTTAGTTAGATTAATATCTTCTAATATATCTCAACCTTTTCAGAAACCAAGTCATGTCAGAAATGTCTGTTTGACTTTTGTCCTTTTATTTTTTTACTACTTATCAGAAATAGTCATGTCATCTGTAAAGCAAGATTTTACTATTTTACTGTTGTCTGAAAGAGTGCTTGCTTGCTTCAGTCTCTATAAATACTTCATCAAGCTCAACACTCTACACTCAACTACACTCAACTGACGTACTGCTTTTACATCTACAGCTGTAAAGCAAGATTTTACTGTTGTCTGAAATAGAGCATGCTTGCTTCAGTCTCTATAAATACTTCATCAAGCTCAACACTCTACAAACATCCAACTACACTCAACTGAGACGAATTGAACTTTCAAATTGTAAGTTTATCTTAGTTCAACTAAATCCTACTTTTAAATCTTGCATCAATTAAACCTTCAAAACATCAACCTAACAACTTCTACTTTACCTCAATTTCAGAATATATTGACTCTTTGCATCTGGATCTTACGTTGTTTCTCGGCTCTCACATCAAGGTTTCACATTTTTTGTCGGCTTTTTACATCTGCCTCTTGCATTGTTGTAAGTTCTTCCAAATTTCTTGGTTTTTTTTGTAACTTTTAACTGTGTCTTTAAACTTTAGAAGGTTGTAAATGTTTAAATAACTGTGGTTTTTGGATCTGTATTGTTTAACTGCCTCTTTGTTTTTTTTATTAATTAGTTTTTGTTGTTGAATCCAGATGTATTGTTTAACTTCCTCTTTTTATTAATTAGTTTTTGTTGTTGAAATCCTGTCAAAATTTTATCGGTTGAAGGTTGATTGTTTGATATAACTGTTTCCTGATTGTTTGATATAACTGTTTGATATAACTGTTTGATATAACCATTCGGTTTTTACCATTTAACGATTCGGGTCGATTCAGGTTGAAACTTAAAACTGATCATCTAAGATGAACCGATTGTTTGATCTTTTTATCATTAATTTTTTTATACGAACTAATGATTTAAAAGATATTTATAAAAATCAGTTTAAACTAAGAAAATCAGTTTTTACCATTTAACGATTCGGGTCGATTCGGGTTGAAACTTAAAACTGATCATCTCAGATGAACCGATTGTTTGATCTTTTTATCATTAATTTTTTATACGAACTAATGATTTAAAAGATATTTATAAAAATCAGTTTAAACTAAGAAAACATAACCCTTAAATTACCATACATGTAAACTATAGGTCGGCAACTGATTTGGTTTGTGGCTTTCCAGATTTTTTCCGATGTTAACATTAAATTTAGTATGCAAATATTCACTCAAATTAGTGTTAATATTTTTCGATATGCACATTAATTTTTAAATACTAATACCTCTTATATTATATTTATTATACTACATATACATTTATCAAGTTGGTTATAGTGTTATAGACAACACCTTTCATTCCAGTTTGTACATATTAGTTTGATGGATTACATATTAAATTGTTGGCCTTTGATATCAAAAACAGTTCCACCATCACTTCATTCAAAAAAAATATGATTAGCATCATGTAATATACAATTAGAACTAGAACTGCATCCATTCATAGAGCGAGTTCGATTGACCCAGTATTTTCATAAACATACAAAAATAAAATTCAAACGATTAGAAATAACTAAACTGATAAATTACATAACAAAATTACCATTACCAATTTGATAAAAATCTGTTACATTGTGTGCATATAATGTTCCTCAAGTTGCACATTAATTTTTAAATACTAATACCTCTTATTTACTGTTTTAATTTCATATGTTTTCTGGGTAATTTTTCATTTACTATTGTCTGCGTGGTTTATTACCAATTCAAGAAAACCCATAATACAGTGTTTCCTAAAGTTACATAAATTTTATTAACAACCAATGGGCAAAATATTTACGAAGATTGATTGGTTCGATTAAAGTTAAATAAATGAATATGAAGGTGTTACTTTAGTGTGCGTTTGCATCTCTAAAATTATAGAAGTAAACATTATATTAGAGTGATTTAGCTTATATAAATGTAAAAACAAATAAAAGAAAAAGGCGTTAAGAAAAAAAGAATTATATTTTGGTTAGTTAAAAAGTAAATAAAATATAAAGAGTAGTTGTTTGGAGATAAATAGAATTATAAAAATTGTATGTTTCAGTTTACACAATCCTTTTTTTTATATTTAACCAAACTATTTTTATTTGCTTTAAAATTGATCTTTATATCCAATCAAAATTGTATTTTTCAGTTTATAAATCACTCCAAACAAATATCAATTGAGAGGTATGGGTGGTGGTTATCCAATTCCCGTTGAACCACAAGGGTCAACAAACCATGGACGATCATCCTGTCGCCATTTAAACCTTCCTGATTCAAACCCTCTAACTTCAAACCCTGAAGTTAGAAACCCTTTTCGTCCGATGGCAAACCCACCTCCGGTGTCAAACCCACCTCCGGTGGCAAACCCTCATCCGGTGACAAACCCTGAACATGATGATCCATTTGGTTGGACGGATGAAGAGTTGAATTGGGCGTATGACTATACATTTGCTCAAGTACAATTTGGTGGACTACAAATTGAGGAGGGGCATCATCGTCCGGTGGCAAACACTCCTATACTGCCTATGCATCCTCCACCTTCAAACCCCCCTTATATGGAAAACCACAGTCAAACACAAGAACTACCGAGCTGGGCTGAAGGGTACGAAACTGACCCTGGGGCGGTTTACGAACCACCATTGGATGAAGAAATGGTTTGGAAACCTTAGAACAACTTTGATGATGACTGTAATTTTTTTTTCTCGAATTAGTTTGAATCTTAATTATGTAAATTTTCATTATGTATTAGTTTAATTTTAAATTTGTTGTTTAATTTTAATCATGTTTTAGTTTAAGTTTAAGTTTCTGGAGTTTTTATTTTTTTAGTTAACTAACATTGAACACTTAATAGGATATGTCTGATCATTTTTCCGTTGAAGAATTTTCATCATTGAGAAATGATAGAGCATGGTATAATATAATCTTTGTTAAGGTGGAGTTTATTTGGCATGACGTCGATGAAAAGAGATTAGTGGTTATTTTTCTTGATCAACACGTAAGAACATTATTTTAATTTACTTTGTGTTGTACGAGTAAGCGTTTTTCCACCACTAAATTTCTTTTCTTTTTAGAGACAAAAAATTGTTGCGTTTGTCCCACAACATTTGATACACATATATAATGACGCGACATTGATGGGTGGTTTTTTTTCCTTGAATCATTTCCAAATTGAGAATCTCAACTATCATGGTGCCCAAAATACCAGAATTACGTGTTAGTTTGGTCCGAGAAAAAAATTGTCATCAACGAATATACAAAGCTTTCTTCACTTATGCTTACGATTCCAAGGGGTGCTTCTTTATATACATTGGTCCCTTCCATTATAGAATTGAAGCATGACAGGAGACCTCAAATGGATATTGTTGGTACATATAAATTCTCTATCTATATTTTTTATGAAATATATAAAACTTTATATATGTATGTATAATATATGGTGTATACGATTTGGCTGATTTTGTTATAGATGTGGTTGGGAGAATAATAGAAGGCAAACGTGATCGATGTTGTTTTGAACTTTCTCTTCAAGACAAGATGTAAGTTATTATTTATTATTAACATATTACAAACATAATATTTACATTATATGTAAGAAAATATTATTATTAGAAGAACTTTAACCCAAAATCGTAATATACAGTGGTCATACAATACAATTGTTTTTGTCTGCCCTGAAGCCTTCCGATGTTATACGTTCCATTCGAGCCGTGCAACAAAGGTCTATCATATATGTATCACGTGTCAAGTTGGTTCATCTACCAGATAGTATGTTATGCTTTACACATGAACATTCTAAAAATTAGTTAGATTTAATGGCTCATGTAATTTAATAAAAATTATATTTTATTTGTTATTTCAGTTAATATTTTGAAGTCTACGGAGTTGAGTACGATTACGTACGAACCAGATATGGTCGAGGCACGGGATATTTAAATTATGGATCGTTATCCAAGTTTGTGTTTAAGTTAGAAACATTTGGTGTTGTTTTATGTTTAGTTGTTGAATATTAAAGTCTCTCTTGGTGTTTCGTGTTTTGCTTTTTGTTTCCCTCATATTGAAGTAATTGTAGAAGTATGCTTTACTTTGTTATTACAAGTATGTTATATTACTTGATTTACATGTAATGGTTACACCTATGTTTCACCAAACTATAATCTTCTTAGATTGGACAACTAAATAATCATTATCTGTGTTAAACAAAGGTATAACCATGGCTGACCTTCCTGTTCATACAATCGTGTTTGAGATATTAACGAGGGTGCCAGCGAAGGATGTAGGTCGTTCTAAGAGTGTATGTAAGCAATGGTATGCGTTACTGTCAACACAAGATTTCGTAAGGATACATTGTTCTCACTCATTAGTTTCATCTAACCGAGAGTTCTACTAATTGACGACCTAACATGCTCTGTTCGTCCGATCATCTCTAAATCCAATGACTATGGGCCAAGCTCCATAGTTACATTTCCATTCCATCACCAAAATAATGATGTCTCAATACTTTCACATTTGAATGGATTGTTGTGTGTTTGCTTGAATCATACATACGAGCTGCTTCTTTGGAATCCAACAACTACTGCTTTCAAGCGTTTGTCAACTCCTGATTCTCATGGATTCTATATAAATAACCTTGATGCCGTTGGTTTGTACGTTGACGTTGACGATGATTACAAGGTCTTGCATATAAAGCGTAGGAGTGGTGTACTTGGTGTCTATGTTTATTCTAGGGAAGTAGACTCTTGGAGAAATATTCCTTTCATAACAAGACAAGAGTACCTAAGCCCTCATTTCAATTGGACAGCTGGCACATTTTGTGGTGGTACTCTATATTTCACTGTTTGTGAATGTTGGCTTGGAGGTACGAAAAGGGTGATTTGTTTTGATGTTAATTCGGAGCAGTTCAAGGAGATAAGCTTTCCACCCGTTCCTTCTATAGGAATGGTTCAAGGTGTTTTAGTGAATGTAAAAAATGAGCTTCACATGTTTGCTAGCACTGGCATGTTTGAGATGACAATTGACCTATGGACGCTACAAGGGGATTACTGGATTAAGGTCTTATCATGTCCTCCGATCCCCCCAATATCATTGTCATTGTGGTGCGATATAACACATTATGTGACAAATGGTAATTGGTTTGTGATGACAAAATTAGGGAAGTTGTTTACAATTGAAATGGATATGAAGCCCTTCGAATGTTTTTATCCCGTTTCTTGGTTTCGAGGTTTTAAGGGTGCGGTGTTTGTGGAGACCATTGTTTCACCAAGTATTTAGATTGGCTTTCACTTAATGTTATCATTATGTATGTCAATGTTTTAAGGATTTGTGTTTTTTTTCTCTAAGTCACGATATTCGGTTTAAGTCATGTATTTTAATGTTATCATTATGTATTTCAATGTTATCATTCGGTTTGTTTTTCTGTAACTTATGTGTTGGAATGTTGTAATGATTTGAGAATTTCATCATCTATGATAACTCTCTTTTATTTAATTTGCAAGGTATTTGTCATTTTATCAATTTACAATGACTAATGGACAACCAAACCCTCGTAATCATGCTTCTAGCTCGAGTGCATCTACTAAAGCTGAAAAACGAAAAGAGTATAAAAGAATTGATCCATGCCATCTTTCCATCAATTGAAGATAATGTATATTCTTCAGATTATATAATCTCTAGAGCAATATTGTCCACTAAAAATGATAGTGTTGACGAGATTAATAATCAAATGATTGAAATTTTTCAAGGGGAGGAAAAAGTTTATTACAGTTTTGATGAAGCTGAAGATGATCAGCGCAACTTCTATCCGGTCGAGTTCTTAAACTCGCTAAATGTTAGTGGTTTGCCGCCTCATAAGCTTCGTTTAAAAATTGGATGCCCAATAATATTGTTACGTAATATCGATCCATCACATGGCCTGTGTAATGGCACGCGGTTGATATGTAAGGGTTTCATGCGAAATGTTATTGATGCGGAAATTGCAGTCGGTCAACATGCCGGAAAAAGAGTTTTTTGCCAAGAATCCCTCTAACCCTTTCTAAAGATGACATGTTCCCATTCAAGCTGAAAAGAAAACAATTTCCAATTCGACTTAGCTTTTCCATGACGATTAATAAAGCTCAAGGTCAAACAATTCCGAACGTTGGTATTTATCTACCGGATTCTGTATTTTCACATGGACAACTTTATGTCGCGTTATCAAGAGGGATTTCAAGAAAAAGTACGAAGGTGTTGGTACATCTCGCCAAAGAATTCAAACAACGCGGAGTTTACACATCAAATGTTGTCTACCAGGAAGTGTTGCGTGATTAATTAATCGCATCCGTATAAAAAGAAGGTAAATTAGTAGATTTTGTGCCTTATTTGCTTCCAGAAATTACCTTTTAATTACTATTTTAAACCACCTGTAGGCGTCTAACATTTTTTTATGTGTCGAAATTTGGTACAGTAGAGGAGAAGATACAGGAAAGTCATAAGCGAACGGATGTATTGGTAAAACAGGAAGAGATACAAGAGACTCCCCGCATGGTGTTTTTATTGTTTTGTCCAGCTACTTGACTGTTTTGAACTCTTCTTGTTTTTAATTACATCTACTTCCTTGTTTTGTACTATTCTTGTAGAAGATCACCAAATAATCGATAAACTAACAGAAAAACCAGTGCCATTATATCACGAATAAGAAAACTAACTTAAGTACTATACAATATTTCATGACACGACGGATAAACTAACGGTAAACAATTATACTATTGTAAATTGCCACTCCCGCCGCATCGCGCGGGTAAGTGACTAGTACTCTATAATAGATAATATAGTGTTACTCTAACAGGAACTATTTACTTATTAGATCTAAATATTTAATATTTATATTCTAAACATACATTACTAATGGGTATACCAAACACATACAAGAAGGTTATCAAATTGTTTCTTATAAAACTTTAAATGTTATGAAGAAGTTTTATAGATATATTATTAAGTTTATAATAAAAATATTTTCAAAATAAAAAAAACCAAAAATCATTAATAAACTAAATCTAAGTGGGGTTAACTCATTTGGTAGAGACTTTTGCGGTCTTGAGTTCAATCTCAAGCAAGAAGCAGATTAGAATTTATTTAGTGTAATTTAGTTGTATGTAAGATTTGCCATTTAAAAAAAGTAACTTTAACGTTTAATATTTAATAAAAGAATAAATAAACAAATTAAAAAAATAAGAAAAACATATCATTTTTAAATATAGTAAATAATTAAATATTAATTAACGCAAATAGTTAATTTTATTTTGAACCGCAGTAAATGGTTGGTTAAAAAAATATTTTAGCAAATCAAATAAAGTTTGAATATTGACTCCCAAAGTAACTTCTGACATTTCCAGACCAACTTTACTTTTTCATTGATGTTGACTATTATAATACGATTAATATATTATACTTCATCTTCTTCTCCATGCGATTTCTCTGCAACTCACAATGACCGGAGATTTTCTTTTTCGTCGGTCGGAAATTTTTGTTTAATCTCATCTTCACTTACATTTAGGGGTATCCTAATATTTCCTCAGGGGTCTCCTCGATACATAAACCGGATACATAAAACGGAGATTAAAAAAATTTGCACTTCGCCAAAAGAGTTGAGGGGTATCCCGGGATACCCCTGGTCTCCAAATAGCTCCGCCCCTGTGTAGAGGTAGAGTCCACCAAATGTAATGGAGTGATCTGTTGGGCTGGTTGTCCCAAGCATTTTGCGAAGTAAAGAGACATGAAAAACGGGGTGTATTTTAGTAGTTTCGGGTAAATCCAGCTTATAAGCCACGGGCCCCACCTTAGCAATAACCCGATAAGGCCCAAAATAACGCCGACCCAGTTTGTGGTGACGTTGTAGGCGGGCCGACCCTTGACGGTATGGCTGTAATTTCACATAAACCCAATCATCAACTGCGAATTGTATATCCCTGCGGTGTTTGTCAGCCGCTAGCTTCATATGGTGCTGGGCTTTCAAGAGATTGCTCTTAAGACGGGTCAATACTTCATCGCGAGTGTGAAACAACTAATCAAGTTCATTGTTGTTGGTTGATCCCCGAATATAATGGGTAAGAGTAGGAGGCTTTCGACTATAAAGGATTTCAAACGGAGTCATTTGCGATGATGTTTGGTAGGAAGTATTATACCAAAATTCAGCCCACGGAAGGTATTGCAACCAGTTTTTGGGGTGATCAGCCACATAACAACGAAGATACATTTCCAAACACTTGTTAAGCGCCTCCGATTGCCCATCCGTTTGGGGGTGGTAGGCGGTGCTAAACTTGAGAGAAGTACCATGAAGGCGATGTAATTCCTTCCAAAATTCTGTCATAAAACGGGGGTCACAGTCCGTCACGATAGATAAGGGAACCCCATGAAGGCGCACAATCTCATGAAGGAAGGCAATAGCAACCGATACACTATTGAAAGAAGTTGGTAAAGCAATAAAGTGACCGTATTTTGATAAACGGTCAACGACCACCATAATAACGGATTTACCTTGAGTAACCAGAAGACATGTTATAAAGTCCATCGCTATGTCTTCAAAAACAGCCTGTGGAACCGGTAACGGCTGTAGTAACCCAGCCGGTGCCAAGAACGATGGTTTGGTTTGTTGACAAACTTGGCATTGGGACACATAAAGTTTAACATCATGTCGCATATTCTTCCAATAAAAGGTAGCCGTCAAGCGTTGATACGTGCGAGCCACTCCGGAATGACCACCGAGAACCGAAGAGTGGAATTCATCCAACAATTTCTGTCACAAAGTATGCAAATTTGGAACCCCCAGGCGACCTTTAAATAGCAGAAAAGAGTCGCGAAACTGAAAGTCAGGAAACTCCTCAGGTTTGGTCGAGCATTGCTGAAACATGGTAGAAAACTCAGGGTCCAAAGCAGCCGCGTCCTGAATTTCTTTTAATAAGGATGGTAGGACCGTGGAGATAGCCATGAGGTGAGAAGACGGACGTCGAGATAGAGCATCAGCAACGCTGTTTAGAGAACCGGGTCGGTATAAAATATCAAAATCAAATCCCAACAACTTGCCCAACCATTTCTGCTGTTCGGGGGTTTGAATAACCTGATCTTGAAGTTGTTTAAGGGATTGTTGGTCCGTCACAATGGTGAATTTATGGCCCAAAAGGTATTGCCGCCATTTGGAGATGGCTTGGGTGATGGCGTACAATTCCCGGTATCTGGGGGCACAACTTTTTGCTAAAATATGCCAAGGGCTGCTTATCTTGAGAAAGGACTGCACCAATGCCGATGCCGGAGGAATCCGTTTCAATTGTGAAGGGTTTGCTAAAATCGGGCAAACGGAGCACCGGTGTGGAACTGAGGAGAAGTTTTAATTGGTTAAAGGCTTGAAGTGTGGTGGCTATCCAAACAAATGCATCTTTTCGTAATAAGTCGGTGAGAGGCCCGGCGATGGAAGCATAATGTTTTATAAAATGGCGGTAATACCCGGTTAGTTCCAAAAACCCACGCACCTCCTTGACTGTTTTAGGAACCGGCCAAGCTTGAATAGCAACAATTTTATCCGGATCCACGGCTACTCCCTTAGATGAAATTATATGCCCCAAATAAGCAACTGTGGTTTAACCGAAAGTACATTTAGAGAGCTTAGCTACCAACGAATGGTTGATTAGCAATTGTAAGGTGGTGTGAAGGTGTTTCAAATGATCTTCCCAAGTTTTGCTATAAACCAAAATATCGTCAAAGAAGACGAGAATAGAGATGCGGCCGAAAGACATCGTTCATAAGGCGTTGAAAGGTGGACGGAGCATTCGTGAGGCCAAAGGGCATCACCAAAAACTCGTAGTGCCCGTCATGAGTGTGGAAAGCCGTTTTCTTTACATCATCCTTGGCTAATCAGATTTGGTGGTACCCCGCCAATAAGTCCAGTTTATAGAAGTAATGAGCATCATACAATTCATCAAATAACTCATCAATTGAAGGAATAGGAAAACGATCCCGAACAGTGATAGCATTCAACGCCCAGTAATCCACACAAAATCTCCAAGTACCGTCCTTACGCACTAATATAACCGGGGAGGAAAAAGCGCTAGTACTGGGTCGAATGATTCCTTGATTGAGCATATCCTGTACCAATTTTTCGATCTCTTGTTTCTGGAAGTGAGGGTAACGTTAGGGGCGGACAGAAACAGATTTACTCGATGGAAGGAGTTCAATGTGATGATCTTGGGAACGTTCCGGGGGAAGGCCGTGTGGTGCAGTAAACACATCCGTAAATTTGGTCAAAAGAGCCTGTAAATCAGGCGGGTATGCTGGCGTGGGAGATGATGAGGGTAATAGTGTTAAATGAAACAATTGGCCAATGCTATCAGAATGTAACAATTGCTTAAAGCCATTAAATTGAATAGATTGAGCCACAGGACTAGCATCACCTTGCCATTTAACTCGTGTTCCCTGTAAGGAAAACTCAAACGTCGATGTGGAATAATCCGTGAGAACCGGACCCAATGTAGCGAGCCAGGAAACCCCAAGGTCCATGTCCCAACCTTGTAATGGTAACACGTAAAAATCCACACCGATCGTATGCCCCTGAATAACCAACTCCACTTGTTTAGCTATACCGGAACAAGGAAGCCGTTCCCCACTTCCGACTAATACCGAAAACGGATCAATCGACTCAATGGTAAAATTCAAAAACTGAGCAATTCGAGTTTGAACAAAACAGTGGGTGCTACCCCATCCAAAAGGACTTGAACCGATTTACCTTTAACCGAACCCATAAACCGTAACGTAGTGCTGGAACAACCCCCGGATAAAGCGTTGTAGGAAATTGCCGATTGGGTTTTAACTTCATCTAGCTGCAGTTTGTCAACGAGTAACGCATCAGTTTGCTCTGTTACTGTTGAAGTTGGAAAATCACCAGGGTCCGGTAAATCGTCATCGAAGAAGAGTAACTGTGGAGGAGCTTTACACTTGTGATCCCAAGTGTATTTCTCGTCACAATGGAAACAAAGCCCTTGAGAACGTTTGTGGGAGATTTCAGCCGGTGTCAGGCGACGGAACCCTAATCTGGAACCGGTCATTGGAAGAGACGGTGGTTTGTCAGTAGGAGGATTTTTTGGTGTTGGAAATAATGGTTTGGAAGAGCCTAGAGAGACACGGCCCAGGCCCTTTTCAAACTGGATTCTGGACTCATGTAGTTAGGCCTTTTCCATGGCCTCGTCCAAGGTAGTGGGCTTATGGATCAACACCGATTGTTTGATGTCTGCCCTATGACCCGAGATAGAACAACTCACGAGAAATTCCATTGGTAACGGCACCGTCGTTCGATTGGAGATGGCTTCGAACTGAGCACGATAATCAGCCGCTGTCGTCGTCTGATGCACGATAATCACCTCGACTATGTCGATTTCCCTCGACTGGGACACCGAAGCACTCGAGTGCTCACAAGTACCATGAGTGGGGTTCGGCCGTACCCGTTAGATCTAACCTTCGTCCCTAATTAGGAATTAATGGCATTTCAATATTTAGTCTATGCTCACATGACCTAATAGTGCATTTCATAGTCAATTCATACCGTTTAAGCATTCGTAACATGTATTCCACCCCCGAGAGTTATAAAACCGAAAACAGTTAAAAGAAAAGGGGGACATGAACTCACAGTTTTGCGTCTTCGGTACTCGTAACTCAAATCTTGTCAGCAAACACGACTACCTACAATGTGCTAGGGTCTAATAGACTAACGGGTCGTGCCTTGCCTTAGTATTCACGTTTTTTAGTTACGTTTCTTTTATGTCTTCAATATTATTCCAAGTTATAATTACTTGTCAAAATAATAATTATTTTAACTTTAAATTATATTTAATTTTGGAATAGTTGTCAAACAATATTTTTGTAACAATACTTCTCAAGTATTTATTTTCGTATTTCCTTCCTATGGATGGGGGTATCTTATACATGTGTATTCGTATTCTTGTATTTGTAGTCCCAAAATAATATATTTCCAAGTCTAACTTAGAAAATATATATATATAAACTTATTTTGTCCCAAAAATAATGTATTTCAAGAAAATATATATTTTTCCCAAAAATCATATATCTTCTAAATATTCCAAGAAAATATATTTTAACTTCCAAAAGATTATATTTTCTCCTTGTCGAAAATATGATATAACTTGGTAATATTTACAAAAATCATATTTTCATTTTTTGTATCCAAAATAAAATTTACCAAAAGCATGCTCATAAATGTATTTTCCGGAATACTTGTAAGTTTCGTTCTATCGTTCGGTTTCGCAATATTATGTGTGTAACTTATATATTTGATTCCTTGTGATTTTTGGTATTATTTTGGATTGTAATTTCTTGGTATTTGTTAAGTCATATTATTTTAAATCCTAAAATAATATAACTAATGCACAAAGTATACAAATAATCACACACAATGTGTCTTTAATGTAAATATATATTCTAAATACATATTTATCCATTTTTATTTATAAAAACCAACCTCCAATACTTGTATTTTTGTAACAAATTCTATGGCAAAGTTTATATTGAAAACCATGGTTAAAACACACTTGTAAATATTTGTTTAGAAAATATTTTTCTAAGTGTTTATTTTTAGAAAATTTTGCCATAGTCTCTCCTAAAAATGGGGGTGTCCATGCTATCAAAGCAAATCATTTTCTTTTCAAAATCATCACAAACAATCAACAATCAACCTACACTTACCAAGTGCCAAAACAAAGCTACTTACATAGTAATCATGAACTTGAACTTTCATAAAAACTTGTAGTAACTTGGTAGTGTGTTTAGTAGGTTTAGTTACCCCTTTAAAGTGTGTTTACTTCTTTGAAAATCTAAATCTTGGAAGATTTAGGTGTTTACAACTTGTAAACATGTTTTACAAAAACATTTCTTCATGGCATCTTCTTGTTTCACAAGTGTTTCTACACTTGTTTAACCCTTAAAAATAGTGTATGTGTATGTAGAAACCAAGTCTATGTAAGTCTTGTGGTTTAACTTAGTTTTTTGGAAACTATTTTTGAAAACATCCAAATTTATGTCTAGTAAACATGTTATATGCTTCATTATTCACAAAATAATTTTCATACTTCAAGTTCATGAAAGACATAAAGCATGATGATCTTGGTCTTTCACAAGATCACCACCTTAACTTACTAGATCATGTGTTTAATCACAATCTAGTAGGTTTCTTATGATGTCTAACATCACTAACATAAATCATCAATCATCAAGAAGCAAATAAACACAAATCAACATGATTTCATATGTAAATGAGCTTATGTTAGAGATTTATGATTATGTTCCTTAGTGTTCATCAAGATTAACAAGGTTCATCATTTATTAACCATCAAAATATGAAGTAGGATCAAGTGATATGGAGCTTACTACTAGCACAAGGGCTAGGGAAGATCACTAGAAGATGATGATGGCAAAAGTGATGGATTAAAGCAATTGTGAGAGGTCCTTCAAGATCCAAGACCACCAAACCTTCTTATATGGTTCCTTACACCTTGTGTACACTTGATATTAGATGAACTTGGATGAATGATGGTGGTGGTATTGTTGCTTGCTCTTTGCCATGGGGTAGAAGAAGAGAGGGAGAGAGATGGAGGTGATTAAGTGTGGGTGATAATGAGAGCTTATGTCTTCTTATAACCATCTAAGGCCTTTGTCCATTGTGTAACATGTTTCACAAGTACACTACAAAATCTCTAGACAATCTAAGGAAGATCAAGATGGATTTTGTAAGATCAAGAGAAGATTATGGTGGGGCCACACCTTGTGACCGTCCACTTAATGGGGGGGGGGGTCTTGGTTGGTTTTGAATGATTAGTTAAGTGCTTAGTTAAAGTTCTAAGTATAATAGTTAGTGTGTATGCATATATGGTGTTCTATAGTGTGTTAGGGTGTTCGGGGATCATAACTAGCTCAGAAACATTAAAACAATGCTTCTAGTATAATTTTGGTGTTTCGTGTAGTGTCCGGTTATTCGGTTAAATACCGGTTCGTTAAAGTGTCAAACTATACCGTTTAGTGTTCTTTATGTACCCTTTTGTGAAACTTTTAATTCCCGACACTTAGGAAAGCATTCATGACCATTTTGTCTTATTTTTGCATGTAACAAACTTGTTAAAATGATGAATTTTGCTGATTTATGCAGAATTCTGCACTTTATGTGGGTTTTAGGCACTTTCCGGCACTTAAACTATCATCTTGTGAAGCAGTTTTGTGGTCCTTACATCCCTACACACTATACTGGTGTAGCACCTTGGTTACTGGCTCATACTAGGTCTCAAAACACTGTCTGTTTATGTACTGAACATTGTCAGCATTTTAGTTTGTCTGATAATGGGGCCAATTCTGTTCTGTGTATTATTAGAACTATATCGTGTTGCATGTAGCAATGATAAAAGTCTTGCAACATGAAATGCCATTGTATGTATATAACAGTAATCAGAAACTCATTTGTCTCGTAAACTATACCATGCACAGTTCTTAAACACAGATTACTGTTTAATTATTGTACGGAATGTACGGAAAAGTGACAGTTGTCACATTCTCCCCCCGTTAGAATAATTTCGTCCCGAAATTCAAGCGATGCCATCGGTCGCAGGGGAGTTGTGAATCAAATGTGATCACTAAGGTTTAAAATTGGTCTTCATGTTCCCAAGTAACTCTGGGCCATGATATGAATTCCAACGTACTCAAATAAATCAATTACGTCTTTTCCGTGTTTTGTGGACTCTCAGTCCGCAACCTTAACAGGTTCTATAGTAAATTGGAGTTTTTCGTTGACGTGAATCTTGTTTGTGGGGATAACGACTGTTCCTTGAGTAGACTCCTCTAAAGACTAGACACGTGAAATGTGTCGCGATCACTACTGATCTTTCCTGGGAGTTTCAGCTTGTGAGCAATGGTCCCGATCCCTACCAGGATCTCGAAAGGTCTAATATACCGGGGGTCCAACCTTCCACGCTTTCCAAATCGCACCACGCCTTCCCAAGGCGAGGCTCCTATTAAAGTCATACTTCTTATCTCAAATTCTTAGGATTTCCGCCGCTCGTCGGCGCAATATTTCGGTATTCCGCGGGCTGTCTTGATATGATCACATATCTGAATGATCTTGCCTCTAATTTTTCCTGAACCAACTCAGGCCAGTAGATTGTTTATCTCCGGTCTCTGTTCAACACGACGGGGATCGACTTATTATGTTCCATCTAAAGCTTCACACGATGCGGTTTAAACAGCGGTGTGATAAATACTGTTGTAGGAAAACTCCACTAAAGGCAAGTGAGTTTTCCAACTTTTCATCAAAGTTTACCACACAAGCACGTAACATGTCCATGCAGTCTGCATTGTTCAGTAGCTCAGTCCAACTTCGTTAATATTTAAACTCTTACGATCAACGGTGTGCTGCAACCCTTGTGATCAGTAAAGGTCTTGCAGCGTTTTCTTACAGGTAATGACGTCAAATTTGCGGCGCGCAATTACTGTATCTAGATCAAGGTTTCTTCTCATGATCCCTTAATCAACGTGACGCGTATGCAATGCCGTGGTCTCGTTGCATCGACGCGCAATCGAGACTTTGTCGAGAAGCGTCACATAATTGCAACTCTAACTCCTTAGCTCTTGATTGCAGGGTTGGCATGAATCTCATTCTTATCCACCATGTATCCTAAAGTTCTTACCTCGCGAATTCAAAATCCGCCCTTCGACATCCTAGCACATAACTGTTCTTTCTCTAAGAGTCGCAAGGTAAATTGCAGATGTTGCTCACGACCTTCCTTGGTCGTTGGGCACATAAGAATGTAGTCAATAAATATAATCATGATCTATCCAGGTACGGCTTACACACCTGATTCACGAGGTCCATGAATACTGTCGATGCAAGTGTTAAGCCAAACGGTATGACAAGGAACTCATAACACTCGAAGCGAGGCCTAGAGGTCGTTTTAGGGATATTTCCTTCTTGTATTCACAGTTGAGGACATTCTGTCCTCAAGTCGATCTTTGGGTGGTAACTAGAACCTGACGATTGGTCTGTTCATGTCATTAATCCTTGGCAAAGGATACCAATCCTTGATATTCAATTCTCTGGAATTGATGCAAAGTGGAAACTGTCAACTTTTTTCTTGTGTCCTTAACTAAGGACACCGTGTCCTTAATTCCACCTTGGAGTAGTAGCTGGGACCTTGTAGTTGGTTGACAAGTCATCGGTTCTCGGTAGGGGTACCGATTCTTGTTGGTTAGTTGTCTATCTCCCTGTAACCCATGCGTAATACTTTTCTCCCTCATTATTCCCTCTGAGTTCTTCTCAGATTAGGCTATGTACGCGTGTAAAAACTGTTGTTTTGTTTCCTAACGAATAACACTGGGGCTTCCCAGGGTGAGAAACTCGGCCTGGTAGATTTCCTCTGTCTAGCAGCTCTCACAGCTACATCAGAGGCTCTTGTATTTTGGACGAAACTAGTTGGCAAGGCGTTATCTCGTCACTGGTGCCGCTCCTGGCACGAGGTTCATCCTAAACTCCTCTGGTTGCTATGGAGGTATTCCTAGCAAGTCTTCAGGAAAGGCTTCTGGGAATTCCTCCACCACGGGGTTGTCTTCTAGCTCCAGCTCCTAGGTCTCCTTATCGGCAACATGAGCTAGGAAGGCTATGCAGTCTACTCGGAGGTGCTTCTGTGTCTCTTCGACCAATGAGAGATGTCGCAGACCCACGGTCTAGTACCCTTGCACCTATTGCAAGAAGGTTGTGTACTATAATGTTTCATCATTCGCAAGAGGGATGCGACTGATTTTCCTTGTATCGAACGACTTCAGCTCTATACTTGGATATCCAATCCATGCTGACTATCATATCATGACTTCCCAAGTCAACGGTAACAGAAGGTTCCGGCCATCTGAGTCCCCAAAATATAATCCTTAATCGCTTCGTCTGCTTAAACTAGCCTTCTATATGCCCATTTCTAAAAAATACGGGACATATATTCTACTCGAAACTAGGCCAAGCAGTTTCTTAAGTTCTACGCATGCAAGGTTAAATTTGGTGCCAGTATTAATCAAAAATAGATGCATAAGGTTGGTTAATAGGGAACGTACCCGTAACCGCATCTGGATCCTGGCGTGCTTCACGAGCTCCGATCGTGAAGACCCTTCCTTGCTTGGGTCTTCCTAGGGCAATCTTTCCTAAAGTGCCTGTCACACCCCCAAAAATACCACATGCGGAAAACCCCCACGGGGCGTGTGACATACCAGGATCTAGCCACCAATCACATTGAACTCGTAATTATAAATAAATAAAACTTTCATTTATTATTGATAGAAGTGTTACAAAACATTATTTAACATTCAGCGGAAGCATAATACATTAATTAAGAAATTCCTAAACCAAGTGTGTGAAATCCATTAGATTTGTCTCGCGTTTCCATGTATCTCGACCCATGACCACTCCAGCATCCCAGACAGCAAGTTCCAACAATATGCACCTAAAGGCCTGCAAGGCATGTAACAACGAGTCAACAACAAAGTTGTCACACCCCGACCACGTAGAACATACAAAACGTGGCGGAAATATCGGGGAGTGTTGTAACAGGATTAATTGTTTCAAATCCATGGTAATTGAAGTTTCGTTTTATTGATTTAAAAGTGTTACAATGACTTAACAAACAAAGAAACACAACATAATTAACTAGTCTTGCATCTTTTATTGTCACTAAAGCCCAAGTCTGTCTATGTGTATCTTGAACATCTTATGCAACAGCTCCTGAAAAACACATGTGAAAATAGGTACGTCAGCATAAAAATGCCTGTGAGATACATAGGTTTTGTGAAAATAAGATTCATGACTTAAGTTTGAGAAAATGTTTAGTCATGAACCTTTTAATTTGCTTTGTTTTGTAAATCATTTGAAAAACAAGAAGTTCAGATGATAAGTATAAATAATAGAGTAATGCATGGTTAAATGAGTAACCATGTAAAAATGATTTTTGTAAAAGATAAGTTGTTTTGTAAAACAATGTCTTGTGAAAAGTATGTTATTTGTATAAAATGTTATATGTATCAAACTGAAATGATTCAAATAACGCTACGATATGTAATACCATCCAAACACTTATATATAGGAAGTACCAGCGGCGTATCCACCATGTTTGTATCATATTACACACGCATCGTTACTTAATCACTTAATCAAACCAAACCAAACAATGTAAAATGTTCATGTCAAGATGTAAATCATGTCAAAATGTCTATGTCAAATATCCATGTCAAATGTTTATAACCCAAAAGTAGTCAAGTAATGTATAACCAAAATGATATGTATGGTAAGTAAAATTAAGACTACTTAAACCACAAGTAAAAATGTACAAAACAAAGTATTGAAGTAAAACTTGGTTTAAATCAAAGTTATGTTTTGTAGAATAATGCATGCTTTACCGATACAAACACTTATGCAGTATGTTAAACGCAAACATTCAAGCCTTGAGACAGTCGGATAACCCTTTCAGTCAAGGTTATCAAAAGAATTGTATTCGGATTCAGTCATTCCTTACATCCAAACAAACCCGGGATGTCAGGAATGGGATTTGTCAAGTCCTATGGTACCACTACTTACTCCCGAGCGGCGTAGCAAATGTTAATGAATGTTATAAAGACCCGTTAAACAAACCAAATGTCATAACAAAATGTAAGCATGTGATGAAGATAATGTACCTAGTATGCTAGAGTAAACATACAAGGTAGAAAAGTCAAGTAAATCAATGTGCTTAGCATGTTATCAGTCAACATACATAGCAGAAAAGTAATGTAAATCAATGTGCTTAGCATGTTATCAGTCAACATACATAGCAGAAAAGTAATGTAAATCAATGTGCTTAGCATGTTATCAGTCAACATACATAGCAGAAAAGTAATGTAAATCATGCACTAATAGTGTACTAACAAACATAGTCGGTATATGATGTGAAAACTGGAAAGCATGAAAGTAACAAGTAGGCACATGTGTTTCACCCCAAAACAGTTTGGAAAACAGTAAAAGAGGGGTCTATGTACTCACTTGAGATTGCTCAGTTGTATAAAGATAACCACCAAGTAATGCAAGAGATCTCGGAATCAAACGGCACCTAGTATAGGTAACTATGTTAATAAACCGGACCTAAATCGGAAGACTGGGTAGCATTAGGGTTTGTAAACCAAATGAGTGTTGGAACTCACGTGATATGGTTTAACAAAGCCTACATGCTAAATGAAACTTAACGTAATTGTTTACGACCCATTACGACCCGTTTAGGAAGCTTATGCTACTTTAACGTGTCGTGCGCGTGAAACGCGTTCGGACCGTCTAACTAGTCCTATGACAAGTATTATATGCCTAAACATGTTACATAATCAGTTACGTGACAAAAGTTTAGGTTACATATGTTAAATTACCAATTATGTATGAAAAGGGTATTCTGGTAATTTACCTAAGGCATATAAACTACCTATCATACAACTACTTATACGTCGTGACCATAAGGTATAACCTCGGAAGGTTATTCCCTACACTATGGTCACCTAATGTATTTGGTCGGATCCTAATGATCGACCAAACTGGGTCGGGTTCGAAAGTATAAGCGATTGTTTAGATCGCTTACCTTACGACCCTATATAAGCACTAAACTAAAAGTGACGAGTTAAGCATGTTAAAACATGCTTAACTAAGTTTAGAAAATAGGTTTGGTATCACAACAAACGGTTGTGATACCTAAGAGTAGTTTGGTTACAAAATACCCAAGAATACGTATTCTGCCCGAAACTACGGCTCGTCACTGAGCCTAGATAACGTGGTAATCAGTAGGTATAGTCACTAGGGACTATAACCATCGTGATCACGCTCACGTTATGAAGTTCAAACGAACTTTGCATCGACCATAAACTGGTCAATGCAGAAAGTCAAACAAAGTTTGACTTTCGGACTCGAAAGCGATAAAAGAACGAAAGAATACTTACGAAGGGTCCCCGCTAGCGAATCGTGATCGAATAGCTCAGGTATGAAGCGAAGGCCTCAACTTAGAGTACTTGGATCAGATTTTAGTGGGTTATTGTGTTGAGTATGGATGGGTATTTATAGTATTCGGTCCACCGCTAGGATCGTTTCTTGGAAAAGGGGAAACGATCAAGGCCGTACACTTGTCGGAAAGTCATGGTGCCACAAATGCTCCATAACTTAATGACACATCATCTCTAAACATGTGGTTAAGAATTGATTTGGTTGCAACTTGTGCTTAACCATTGAATCTGGCCCAGATCACACAGTCGCGTAGCGCGACAGGTGAGCCCCTAGGGCTCGCGCTACGCGACACCCTCACCTGATTCAGAAAGTTTCAAAAGTTACATGTTTGGTCCCTGCACGTGTTTCAAGGCATTTCCGACACTTCCAAGGCCCGTAAAGCCATCTTTAAGGCCCTAAAATGTTGCCTAAACATTGTGGACATGAAACATGTTCAAAAATAGGTCGGATGATGGTTCGTTTGGTCGTACGAACGCGATGTTCGCTTAATTACGACGAAATGCGCATAAGCGCGAAAAACGATCCAAATGACGAAACGAATGGATTTTTCTTAAGGCGAACACTAAAATATAATGTATTCATGATTACATAAATTTTTGGATGTCCAGATGTATTCAGAACGTAAGTTATGCGCGAAAATGCAAACTTGTGCACTTTCTGACACTTTTAGTCCCTGAATATCCCAAAAGTTTATTTTAGCACACCAAACCCCTCAAAGCCTATTTCTAAGCTATATAAAGGATATTTAAGGTGTGTTTAACTTATGGTCATGTTCCGGAATGTTCGTTACAGTTCAAATTGACATACTTTCGCAGTTTGTCATATTTAGTCCCTGTAAGCGAATTAACTTGTTTTTGCCATACCAAAGCCTTCAAAACTTATTTCTAAGTTATGTAAGGGTTATTTAAGGTATGTTGAGTATATGTTGATGTTCCGGAGTATTTCTCGCATAAAACTGAGTACGTTTACGCACTAGTTTGCGTATAACTCTCCAGAAAGCGATGTAGAGTTTGAAATTGAACAATAGTCAATATGTGCAAAAGATACACATATTTATACAAGTCCAAAGTATGAAATACGATATTTCATTGGTTTGACATTTGTTTGACGGCCGTGAAGGCACGGGTGTTACAGTCTCCCCTACTTTAGGAAATTTCGTCCCGAAATTTATTTAGAGGAAACTTGTGAGAGTCTAAAACATGAAGTTGAAAAGATCAAATAACATTGGTTAGGGTTCTTGAACTTCTAGTAACCTTAATAACATTATGTTTGCAATGTAAGAGGGACACTTATATACAAGTATATGAAGCGTCATTGGTGCGTCCACCGTACCTCCATTACATCGTTATCATTTTGTTATTGTTGTCGCTATCGGTTCTTACACATAATAAATCTTACTGGGTTTCTGTGCATTGAATTTCATAATTATGTAGGCCTCCATAATTACGTAGTTCCTTGTACAGTCCGCACAGTCTATTTTATAATGTGTAGTGTAAAACCAAATGAATAATCCTGTGATGAGTGTAACTAGACTGCCATAGAGTCCTTTAGACTAAATCAATAAATGATTTAAATAGACTATCAAGGAGTCTGTTCAGTTACATCACTAGATGTCATTCTTTAACCAAATTGTGAATCAATCTTTTTGATTAGACCACTAAAGGGTCTCTAATGAATCATGGAGCAGTACTATATAATCCAAGGGTCTTAACTATTACATAGAAGCCCATTAAGGATTTAAGGTAGTACCTTTTGAATATCCTTCTACGAATCCCTCATATGAAGATATGAAAGATTCTATGAGGATTTTGATAACGAATATCCAGAGTATACCAAAAACACAAAAATGCATAAAAGAAAACATAAGATGAATTAACACATAGTCACATAACCACAAAATTGTTTAACTAGAAGTTTGTTCTGCTAACAGAGTACATGTATTTAAAGCACACAAGGAATCCATCTCGTGGATTTCATTTGGTACTTTAAACATTATCAAGAATCTAACTATAAAGATAGAAAGATCTTTAAAAGAAAAATTCGATTTCGATTATAAGGAACCGAAATGTTCGAATTCAGGTACATAAGGAATCCAATTAAGGACTCTGATTTGAAAGATGATCATCCACAAGGATCTAATTGTGAAGATAAAAAGATCCCTTATGGATTTTAGAAGTTGAAGATGTTTCGATACCTTGCACTGGATGTGCTTAGGTCAAAACATGATGTAAAATGCTTATGAAGTTGAGATGCTTGATATGTCAAGGCGACATATGAAGCAGAATTTTGAAGGTTAAGTCAATGTATGAGGAAAATATTTTTGAAAACTATGCATGGGGTTCTTTTAAGAAAAAGGAGTTTAACGTTTTTTGAAACCTTATATATAATACTTTTTGAAACCATAAAGTAGGTGTATTAGGTAGATATATTTACAAAAATGTTTTAAAATCATGCGAGATGAATTTTGAAATTATGTATAAGGTTTTTTTTTTTTTTGAAAGACATGAATGATGCTTTTCGAAATCATGCACTTGATCAGAAAATGTATTGTGTTAATATTGTCTTCAGACTATATGAAATATTTTGAAATTAGAAAGGTTGGTTTTGATAACATGGCCAATGTTTTTGAAATAACATAGACAATGCATCAAAAAAAATTGTTTTCAAAATATATGAAAATGTTTTGAGATCATGAAGATTGTGTTGAAATACTTGTACTGTGTATGTTGAAAAATCAAAACGTAATGGGTATGAGATTTGAAAATATCCTTAGTTATCCAACCAAGGATTCAAAAGTACAGATGTGCAAAAAGCACGATTGCTCATAAATTTCACTTTATTTCCTGTACTTCGTTTCTTAGAATGAAACGAGTATTTAGAACTTTCGAGGAAATTATGAGCGATCACTTGAAAGAGAGAATCACCAGAGTAGTTCGTGAGGAACATAGTTCCTTAGTGCAGGTATTATAAGGAAAAGCCATAAACACATGTAATGATACTTTGTATAGCAGAATTGTGAACAACAACTTTTATTTATGAACAAGACATATTGTTTCACAATACACGGGAACAAAAGAAACAATGGCATAAGACAGCTACATCCCTTGTTCAGCCGAATGCTCATCCAAGGGTTGGATTTGCATTAGCAAGCTTTGGGCAGTTGTGGCGGAAGTGACCCATCTCTCCGCAGTTGAAACATGAACCCAGTGGGAATTTCGCAGCATTCCCTTGAACCGGAGCTTGAACCTGAGCAGCCTGATTTTGTCCCAAACGACAAACTTTGGCCAAGTGCCCAAGTTTACCACACGTCGTGCATTGCCAGCAAACTTGTTGTAACGCGTGATGACCGTTGCAGCGTGCACAATGAGGTGCAGTACCAGCATATGCTTTCTTTGCAGGTGGTGTTGCCACCCGGATGGGTCCTGCTTGATTTGCTACTGCCGCAGTTGGACAAACCCTTGCCGTATGACCTATGAGTCCACAAGTTTGGCATTTGCGGCACTTCACACTAGCCTGATGATGAAGGCTACATTGGTTGCACAAGGGTGCAGTTCCGTTGTATGGCTTCCTAGCTGGTGGCCCTGCCATATGGATAGGTCCCGCTTGATTAGGTGTAACCGTTGCGGGTTTCCTTGAAGCCTTACGCTTCCTTGACTTTGGTGCAGTCTTGACTTCTGCTTCCTTCAGTGGCTCTTGAGTGGCTTCATTGTCGAGACGAGAGGCTTTATTGTTAAGACGAGAGGCTTCATTGTTAAGACGAGAGGCTTCATTGTTAAGACGAGAGGCTTCATTGTTAAGACGAGCCATGGCAATACCTAAATCCACAGTCCTTTGAATCACTTCGCCAATTTGCTGGACAAATTTGGTTGTTCGCTCAGACGTTTGACCAGTGCCAAGAGGAATAGACATTCTAGAAGAAAAAGAAAGACAGAAGAAGAAACGAGTGAAAAGTTATTGGATAATCAATACAGAATGGTAACGAATGAAAATTGTGATCATTTGTTTGTTACCTAAGGCAAACAAATGAGATGGTGATAAATCAAAGTAAATAGGTCAAAAATAATGTATTGCGAAGACATGCTCGCCTGTAAGTGAACACTCATCCCAAGAATTCCCAGGTAAGCACAACTGGTCTCGCGTCTGATGAGATGTATACGAAGTGCTTGCCTAGCCAGAAAACCCAGAATACAGGCATTCACCCTTCCAGTTTGCACGTGTTCACATTATTTAAAACCCAAAACCTTGACGAGATTTTGAAAACTCAAAGGGGTTCAAAACCATATAATAGAGAGTTCAAAACCTAGTAATCAGTCATCCTAGAACAGATGATTAGTTTTCAAAGCGGTTTTGAATTTTAAGTTCTTGTTGCGGTTGTCGCCTAAGGATAGGCGACAGTATTGTTTTATGACTAAACGTAAGTAAACTCGCGTTAGGGTCCTAAGAAGGTTATAGACTAGGTCAAAGCATTACTAATTACTAATAACCTAATTCCCTATAACCATTGGCTCTGATACCATCTTTTCTGTCACACCCCGACCACGTAGAACATACAAAACGTGGCGGAAATATCGGGGAGTGTTGTAACAGGATTAATTGTTTCAAATCCATGGTAATTGAAGTTTCGTTTTATTGATTTAAAAGTGTTACAATGACTTAACAAACAAAGAAACACAACATAATTAACTAGTCTTGCATCTTTTATTGTCACTAAAGCCCAAGTCTGTCTATGTGTATCTTGAACATCTTATGCAACAGCTCCTGAAAAACACATGTGAAAATAGGTACGTCAGCATAAAAATGCCTGTGAGATACATAGGTTTTGTGAAAATAAGATTCATGACTTAAGTTTGAGAAAATGTTTAGTCATGAACCTTTTAATTTGCTTTGTTTTGTAAATCATTTGAAAAACAAGAAGTTCAGATGATAAGTATAAATAATAGAGTAATGCATGGTTAAATGAGTAACCATGTAAAAATGATTTTTGTAAAAGATAAGTTGTTTTGTAAAACAATGTCTTGTGAAAAGTATGTTATTTGTATAAAATGTTATATGTATCAAACTGAAATGATTCAAATAACGCTACGATATGTAATACCATCCAAACACTTATATATAGGAAGTACCAGCGGCGTATCCACCATGTTTGTATCATATTACACACGCATCGTTACTTAATCACTTAATCAAACCAAACCAAACAATGTAAAATGTTCATGTCAAGATGTAAATCATGTCAAAATGTCTATGTCAAATATCCATGTCAAATGTTTATAACCCAAAAGTAGTCAAGTAATGTATAACCAAAATGATATGTATGGTAAGTAAAATTAAGACTACTTAAACCACAAGTAAAAATGTACAAAACAAAGTATTGAAGTAAAACTTGGTTTAAATCAAAGTTATGTTTTGTAGAATAATGCATGCTTTACCGATACAAACACTTATGCAGTATGTTAAACGCAAACATTCAAGCCTTGAGACAGTCGGATAACCCTTTCAGTCAAGGTTATCAAAAGAATTGTATTCGGATTCAGTCATTCCTTACATCCAAACAAACCCGGGATGTCAGGAATGGGATTTGTCAAGTCCTATGGTACCACTACTTACTCCCGAGCGGCGTAGCAAATGTTAATGAATGTTATAAAGACCCGTTAAACAAACCAAATGTCATAACAAAATGTAAGCATGTGATGAAGATAATGTACCTAGTATGCTAGAGTAAACATACAAGGTAGAAAAGTCAAGTAAATCAATGTGCTTAGCATGTTATCAGTCAACATACATAGCAGAAAAGTAATGTAAATCAATGTGCTTAGCATGTTATCAGTCAACATACATAGCAGAAAAGTAATGTAAATCAATGTGCTTAGCATGTTATCAGTCAACATACATAGCAGAAAAGTAATGTAAATCATGCACTAATAGTGTACTAACAAACATAGTCGGTATATGATGTGAAAACTGGAAAGCATGAAAGTAACAAGTAGGCACATGTGTTTCACCCCAAAACAGTTTGGAAAACAGTAAAAGAGGGGTCTATGTACTCACTTGAGATTGCTCAGTTGTATAAAGATAACCACCAAGTAATGCAAGAGATCTCGGAATCAAACGGCACCTAGTATAGGTAACTATGTTAATAAACCGGACCTAAATCGGAAGACTGGGTAGCATTAGGGTTTGTAAACCAAATGAGTGTTGGAACTCACGTGATATGGTTTAACAAAGCCTACATGCTAAATGAAACTTAACGTAATTGTTTACGACCCATTACGACCCGTTTAGGAAGCTTATGCTACTTTAACGTGTCGTGCGCGTGAAACGCGTTCGGACCGTCTAACTAGTCCTATGACAAGTATTATATGCCTAAACATGTTACATAATCAGTTACGTGACAAAAGTTTAGGTTACATATGTTAAATTACCAATTATGTATGAAAAGGGTATTCTGGTAATTTACCTAAGGCATATAAACTACCTATCATACAACTACTTATACGTCGTGACCATAAGGTATAACCTCGGAAGGTTATTCCCTACACTATGGTCACCTAATGTATTTGGTCGGATCCTAATGATCGACCAAACTGGGTCGGGTTCGAAAGTATAAGCGATTGTTTAGATCGCTTACCTTACGACCCTATATAAGCACTAAACTAAAAGTGACGAGTTAAGCATGTTAAAACATGCTTAACTAAGTTTAGAAAATAGGTTTGGTATCACAACAAACGGTTGTGATACCTAAGAGTAGTTTGGTTACAAAATACCCAAGAATACGTATTCTGCCCGAAACTACGGCTCGTCACTGAGCCTAGATAACGTGGTAATCAGTAGGTATAGTCACTAGGGACTATAACCATCGTGATCACGCTCACGTTATGAAGTTCAAACGAACTTTGCATCGACCATAAACTGGTCAATGCAGAAAGTCAAACAAAGTTTGACTTTCGGACTCGAAAGCGATAAAAGAACGAAAGAATACTTACGAAGGGTCCCCGCTAGCGAATCGTGATCGAATAGCTCAGGTATGAAGCGAAGGCCTCAACTTAGAGTACTTGGATCAGATTTTAGTGGGTTATTGTGTTGAGTATGGATGGGTATTTATAGTATTCGGTCCACCGCTAGGATCGTTTCTTGGAAAAGGGGAAACGATCAAGGCCGTACACTTGTCGGAAAGTCATGGTGCCACAAATGCTCCATAACTTAATGACACATCATCTCTAAACATGTGGTTAAGAATTGATTTGGTTGCCACTTGTGCTTAACCATTGAATCTGGCCCAGATCACACAGTCGCGTAGCGCGACAGGTGAGCCCCTAGGGCTCGCGCTACGCGACACCCTCACCTGATTCAGAAAGTTTCAAAAGTTACATGTTTGGTCCCTGCACGTGTTTCAAGGCATTTCCGACACTTCCAAGGCCCGTAAAACCATCTTTAAGGCCCTAAAATGTTGCCTAAACATTGTGGACATGAAACATGTTCAAAAATAGGTCGGATGATGGTTCGTTTGGTCGTACGAACGCGATGTTCGCTTAATTACGACGAAATGCGCATAAGCGCGAAAAACGATCCAAATGACGAAACAAATGGATTTTTCTTAAGGCGAACACTAAAATATAATGTAGTCATGATTACATAAATTTTTGGATGTCCAGATGTATTCAGAACGTAAGTTATGCGCGAAAATGCAAACTTGTGCACTTTCTGACACTTTTAGTCCCTGAATATCCCAAAAGTTTATTTTAGCACACCAAACCCCTCAAAGCCTATTTCTAAGCTATATAAAGGATATTTAAGGTGTGTTTAACTTATGGTCATGTTCCGGAATGTTCGTTACAGTTCAAATTGACATACTTTCGCAGTTTGTCATATTTAGTCCCTGTAAGCGAATTAACTTGTTTTTGCCATACCAAAGCCTTCAAAACTTATTTCTAAGTTATGTAAGGGTTATTTAAGGTATGTTGAGTATATGTTGATGTTCCGGAGTATTTCTCGCATAAAACTGAGTACGTTTACGCACTAGTTTGCGTATAACTCTCCAGAAAGCGATGTAGAGTTTGAAATTGAACAATAGTCAATATGTGCAAAAGATACACATATTTATACAAGTCCAAAGTATGAAATACGATATTTCATTGGTTTGACATTTGTTTGACGGCCGTGAAGGCACGGGTGTTACAAAAGTTGAGCGAGTTCACAGTTGGTTGTTTAGTTTTAAAAGTTTGTTTCGAAAACCATATGCTGTTTCGTAAACCACGAGTTAACCAGTATCTTTATTTCCCAAACCATATCCATAATCAGTGGGGGATTTCCCATGTGAACCACTAGACCGTTACCATATCGACAACTGACGAACAATAGTTGTGCCCTACGTCAATGTCTATCATCATTGACTAAGTGCCCAGATCCATTAGTACACGCCCGTCCGACCGGCACGGTGTGAGGCTTGTCAACCCAAATAGCGCTATTAACTAATGACCCGTACGCCATTGGCCCGGCGATTAAGTCGATATAAAAATGAGGGACTTCATGATAGAGTTTTGTCTAGTAAGTTAAGGTTGTTGTCCTACCAAAGGAGGACGAACGTACGTATTCTACCCAAGGTGAATACGCATGATTTATATTGGCATCCTACCCATAGAGGATGGCGGTACATATCCTACCCAAGGAGAATATGTAGGTTCCGTTTTAGTTCTTTAACCCCATTCCCAACCACCGGGAATCCCATGCCTTAGAAAGTGTGTGAACTCACCTTGGTTTGCTCGGCAGAGTGTTTCACTTGTTTTAGTTATTAAACTGACCACGCCCTATTATTATTCCATTTAACATTTGGCTCATATTCAAGTATGGTCACATATACAAATATATAACACGTAGCACCTAGGAATCGTGTATTAACTATAACATATTTAAATATCGCTTACCCAACACGTGAACCATTATACATATATAATACACCACATACCACAAGTAGCACCGAAATAATACCATGCAAGTTATCGGATTATGCAACTTAATCAATGTGTAACAGACACTATTCTAGACCCACTTGCTACCCTTATTGATCCCTTTGGCCCAAACCTGACCGGCCCAGCAGAACAGGCTTAGTGTGTGTTTGTCTCGTTATCTTACCCGACCCCAAACCAATATAGCATGGCCCAAAATCAAACATGTGATCACATAAATCTTCAGCCCACTAAGTTGACCGTGCCTAGATGCTACCTGCTAACCTGAGGCCCAAATCAGTTTTTATGTTTCTTTCTCCATTTGATCGGCCCAACTCAAATCACTATCATTCCTTTATTCGATTATTGGGTCCAATATTAATCACATGAATACATAATATCAAATTCTAACATCAATCACATGCTTATATAATGTTATGTCAGACTAGTGTTATGTTGAAAAAAAAAAAACGGAATCATCAGCATCATCTTTTTAGAACTACCAACAAAAGGAATCATGTCTTGTCTCTAATCTTTCAACCGTTCATCCTACACCATCTAACCATAACACAAATGTGCATGACCAGGTTGTACATAGAGCAGAACTGGTTGTACCACCATGAAAGCATAGCAAAAATATTCAAACAAAAACCCATTTCATTTAAATTACATATAGTTACATGTTCTTGCACATCCGAATCATTAAATCTTTTAAAGCTCACAATTCTTGCATCATCTATATTACTCAACATTACCATGAATCATCATCATCATGTTAAATATTTTACGTGCTTAACCAGGTTGTACGCTAGGCAAGTGTAGTTGTACATTCAAGAAAACCCCAACATTTATAAGAACAGAGAATTGTTTCGTATCATTTATTACATAATACACACATGAAACCTACACCCTTATCATTCATTACTGATGTTTATACATACTCAACAATGATCAATTATATTTCAAACTCATGCATGCACAACCCTAACCATAGTCTAACACGCAAGAACATAATCAGGCATCTCACGTTTTACACAGGGCAAGATCACGAAATTAGGGATTAATATGAAAGTAAATCTACTAACCAGGAGGGGGCTCGGCTAGAGGAGATGATGCTCGAATAAAGTTTGTTGCCGTTGATGGTTTTAGGGGGGATAGGGTTTGCAAAAGAGTTATGGAGTTTATTATTGTTGTATGTAATTAATAGAGGGGGAAGGTGGGCTGTGGGCTCGGTTTGGGCTGGTGACAACACAGAAGGCCACATACAAGTTTTAGATGAACACATGGTAGCCGGCCCAAGTCCCTTATTTCTATTATGACATATTATGAGTGCGAGTTCAGGTTGGGCCCCAATTACGTGGGCCTAGGGTAAGGGCCTAGGGTACAGTAAGCGGGATGTGGCCGCACGCCCAAACGTGTGAGTGTTAAGCGAGTTTGCGGCCCATATAAGTAAATTTTCAAGATTAGTTAAGTAAATTTTCAAGATTAGTTATACGATACGTAAAATGGTTTAGTGGTTTCATGTTAACATACACATATAAACATTCCATAGTGCACAAGATAAGTAATTAACGCAAAAACACACGCTAGAGGTTTGTGGAATTTGAGCAATGCTAACCTTGGGAATACGGGTTGTCACAGTGCCCTACTTCACCACACCTGTAGCAGCCTGAAATTTTCCCATTATCTCTTCCGTCTGGATCCTTCGCCCAACAGGCATCCTTGCTGTGCCCTTCCTTTCCACACTTTCCACACCTAGGCCTCAGACATCGACCTTCATGGTAAAAATTGCATTCCTCGCACCTCGGCTTAGTCCCCAAGTAAACCTTACCACCAGCCTTATTAGTGGTTCCATAAGCTTTCCTGCCACGCGGCGGGTTCACTTCCTTTCTTTTGTTTGCTTTAGAGCTTCCATAGCTGACTTGGGTGCCTATCTTTAGGTTTGAAGACTTCCTCTTCTTGTTGCCTGATGACTCCACATGAGTCTCTTTCTTGTTATCCTCAGATTCCAAAAATTTTCCCATGCGTAGAGCTTCTTCAGTAAGAGTGACACTCAAATCAATAGCCTCTGCGATGGTTGGGGGCTTTGAGGTAGTAACCATGCTCCTAATTTGAGGTGCAAGTCCCCAAATGAATCGCTCAATTCTCTTGAATTCCGGCTTGACTAAATAGGGAACGACCCTAGACAAGTCGTGAAATCGCTGGACGTACTCAGAAATCTTCGGCCCGTCCATTTTCAAATTCCAGAACTCCACCTTAAGCTTCTGGATTTCAGCCCTAGAACAGTATTTCTTCTCCATTATTTCCTTGAGCTCGTCCCAGCTCAGTGCATGAGCAGCTTCGTCACCGAGGGTCTGAACCTGAAGGTTCCACTAGGAGAGTGCGCCATCTAAAAACAACCCTGAGATAAAGGTAACACTCCGCTGGGGCAAACAGTTACTCATTCTTAGAACAGAGTCAGTCCTTTCTGCCCAGCGAACAAACGCAACGGCACCTCCTGTGCCATCAAAATTCAATGGCTTGCAGTCCAGAAACTGTTTATAGGTCCAGCCAGTTGGAGGGTTATTTTCGGTAGTGCCACCGCTGTGTTTAGAGCGGAGGGCTTCATGTCGTGCAATTGCCTGTGACATGCGTTCTTGAAGCTCGGCTTCTGTCCTTGGTAACATACTGGTGTTTGTGTCTCGTCTGGGCGGCATTCTCTTCTTTCAAAAGGTATGAGGTAGGTTAGACAACATTCCATAATTGTCTATGAGGTACATAGCACCATAAGCCAACATGTAATCACCCAATGTCACATGCATATATACTGAACAATGTATGAGCGAGGAAATAATTACTGAGCCTTCACATAGGCTTGGCAACTTGGCTTATTGTTTGTAATGGGAAAAATAAAATGAACTCGAGGCTACATCGCCTCGGTCATACAAGTTTCATGAAGTGGTAGTTGTTTTCCTTCTACATAGCTTTACAAGACGGGTATACTTTCCTTGAGATGGGGGTTGTTCATGTAGGGGTGATAGAGAGTGTAACGTCGCTGAATTTTTTTCCGAATGTTATCCATCTTCACTTGCTTAAATATCGGTTCTCAAACGTCTCGTACACGGGTAGAAGTGTCAGACACGAAGTAGGCAAAGACTGGTTTCCTACTTTATAAAGTGCTAAGGCAATGGCCTATGTATTGTCCTACCAGATGAAGGTGTGAACGCCTATAGATTATTTTTGGAGGGATGGTGATCATTAACCTGACCCGCAGAGTCCACCAGGATTTCCATGCACTACAAGTTGTTATTACGTGGGCCCCCGTAATAATAAATTGTCTTGCACAGTTACCCCAGTTTTCCCTCGTCCAAGCAGATGATCGACCAAAGAGGGGACACTACTGTCCTTATACCTCTGACATGGAAAAGACCATTGCGGTGGTCCACCCGCTAATATCCGTTATTGTTACGCGCGAATAGGCACGATGATTAACGAAATAGGAATAAGGAGAATTCCTAGTAGTTGGAGGGGCACCTTTAAGATGAATACTTCATCTTCCTTTTCTGGTCAAGTGTGTCATCAATCTCGCTCCGCAAAAGCCACAGGGACCTCGTCCCGCTGATTAAGAAGTTGTTCAAGGTTGCCGCCTCTGCCTTGCCTTCACTACCGTAATCAGGCACCTTCACGATCGAGAGGGAAGAGCGGCCATCTCCTACGGAAGCAAGCTCAGAATCTCGTCTGTCAATCACTCCAGCCATGAGCTTTGCAATGAACGCGAGGCCGATAGCTTCATCGTGCGAGCAAGAACAGTAATAGGATTCGGAGTCGAAGGTATCTTATTCACGTCAATAATTATTCCGTACACTTATTCGTATGTATATATCGATAAACAAATATGTTACTTAGCATAAACAGGCAATTCGATGCATCATATCACATATAACTCTCGTTTATCCTTTGGGGGGGGGGGGGTCATTTTGTCTTTGGCAAGTCTATCCCACATAGACTATGCCTTAATTGGCACCTTAGTTTGGGGTATTCTCCTCCCTACTAATGTCCTTCCTTGTCTTTTCTTTGAAAAATGTTTGACTCATGGATCTTGACGCTTAAGTGAATGCAATAAAATCATTTTTGTAAAATGTTTTTGTGAGAGAACTCTAGTGATTGTAGTCTAGACTCGAGAAGGAATCCTAGTTCATTACAATCGAAGCTCTGATACCAAACTGTCACACCCTGACTTTTGCTGAAGTGTATGATGTGTGACTTGTTTAATACCATTGCATTCAATCATAATAAACAACTATATGATCAAAACGATGTTCATCCATTCTTTAAGTAAAAGTATTACAAATACCAGTTATTTAAGTTTCAAACAAAACAACCTTCGACTAAGATACAATTCAACAAAAGTGGATGGCATCTTAAACTTGAAATTTACTTCTAGAAACAACACCCGCGCTCAAGATCCATCTTGTTACCTGAAATACATGTAATTTTGGAAAACATCAACAAAAGTTGAGCGAGTTCATGCGTTTTGTGTGAGTACTGGCAACTTGTAAACCTTTGAGAGACTCCTTTGAAAACAGGTATGAAATGTGTGTATGAACATACCAAATAAATGTTTTACAAGGACATCAAAGCATGTGAGGACATAGGGAAAACTCGAAATGAGTAGGCTTATACCCTTGTTGATTTCCCTCGACTATGTCGAATTCCCCTTCGACTATGTCAATTTACCTTGACTATGTAAATTTCCCTTGACTATGTCGATTCACCTCGACTATGTCGATTCACCTCGACTATGTCGATTTCCCTCGACTGGGACACCGAAGCACTCGAGTGGTCACAAGTACCATGAGTGGGGTACGGCCGTACCCGTTAGATCTAACCTTCGTCCCTAATTAGGAATTAATGGCATTTCAATATTTAGTCTATACTCACATGACCTAATAGTGCATTTCATAGTCAATTCATACCGTTTAAGCATTCGTAACATGTATTCCACCCCCGAGAGTTATAAAACCAAAAACAGTTAAAAGAAAAGGGGGACATGAACTCACAGTTTTGCGTCTTCGCTATTCGTAACTCAAATCTCGTCAGCAAACACGACTACCTACAATGTGCTAGGGTCTATTAGACGAACGGGCCGTGCCTTGCCTTAGTATTCACGTTTTTTAGTTACGTTTCTTTTATGTCTTCAATATTATTCCAAGTTATAATTACTTGTTAAAATAATAATTATTTTAACTTTAAATTATATTTAATTTTGGAATAATTGTCAAACAATATTTTTGTAACAATACTTCTCAAGTATTTATTTTCGTATTTCCTTCCCAAGGATGGGGGTATCTTATACATGTGTATTCGTATTCTTGTATTTGTAGTCCCAAAATAATATATTTCCAAGTCTAACTTAGAAAATATATATATAAACTTATTTTGTCCCAAAAATAATGTATTTCAAGAAAATATATATTTTTCCCAAAAATCATATATCTTCTAAATATTCCAAGAAAATATATTTTAACTTCCAAAAGATTATATTTTCTCCTTGTCGAAAATATGATATAACTTGGTAATATTTACAAAAATCATATTTTCATTTCTTTTGTATCCAAAATAATATTTACCAGAAGCATGCTCATAAATGTATTTTCCGGAATACTTGTAAGTTTCGTTCTATCGTTCGGTTTCGCAATATTATGTGTGTAACTTATATATTTTTTATTCCTTGTGATTTTTGGTATTATTTTGGATTGTAATTTTTTGGTATTTGTTAAGTCATATTATTTTAAATCCTAAAATAATATAACTAATGCACAAAGTACACAAATAATCACACACAATGTGTCTTTAATGTAAATATATATTCTTAATACATATTTATCCATTTTTATTTATAAAAACCAACCTCCAATACTTGTATTTTTGTAACAAATTCTATAGCGAAGTTTATATTGAAAACCATGGTTACAACACACTTGTAAATATTTGTTTAGAAAATATTTTTCTAAGTGTTTATATTTTTAGAAAATTTTGCCATAGTTTCCCCTAAAAATGGGGGTGTCCATGCTATCAAAGCATATCATTTTCTTTTCAAAATCATCACAAACAATCAACAATCAACCTACACTTACCAAGTGCCAAAACAATGCTACTTACATAGTAATCATGAACTTGAACTTTCATAAAAACTTGTAGTAACTTGGTAGTGTGTTTAGTAGGTTTAGTTACCCCTTTAAAGTGTGTTTACTTCTTTGAAAATCTAAATCTTGGAAGATTTAGGTGTTTACAACTTGTAAACATGTTTTACAAAAACATTTCTTCATGGCATCTTCTTGTTTCACAAGTGTTTCTACACTTGTTTAACCCTTAAAAATAGAGTATGTTTATGTAGAAACCAAGTCTATGTAAGTCTTGTGATTTAACTTAGTTTCTTTGGAAACTATTTTTGAAATCATCCAAATTTATGTCTAGTAAACATGTTATATGCCTCATTATTCATAAAATAATTTTCATACTTCAAGTTCATGAAAGACATAAAGCATGATGATCTTGGTCTTTCACAAGATCACCATCTTAACTTACTAGATCATGTGTTTAATCACAATCTAGTAGGTTTCTTATGATGTCTAACATCACTAACATAAATCATCAATCATCAAGAAGCAAATAAACACAAATCAACATGATTTCATATGTAAATGAGCTTATGTTAGAGATTTATGATTATGTTCCTTAGTGTTCATCAAGATTAACAATGTTCATCATTTATTAACCATCAAAATATGAAGTAGGATCAAGTGATATGGAGCTTACTACTAGCACAAGGGCTAGGGAAGATCACTAGAAGATGATGATGGCAAAAGTGATGGATAAAAGCAATTGTGAGAGGTCCTTCAAAATCCAAGACCACCAAACCTTCTTATATGGTTCCTTACACCTTGTGTACACTTGATATTAGATGAACTTGGATGAATGATGGTGGTGGTATTGTTGCTTGCTCTCGGCCGTGGGGTAGAAGAAGAGAGGGAAAGAGATGGAGGTGATTAAGTGTGGGTGATAATGAGAGCTTATGTCTTCTTATAACCATCTAAGGCCTTTGTCCATTGTGTAACATGTTTCACAAGTACACTACAAAATCTCTAGACAATCTAAGGAAGATCAAGATGGATTTTGTAAGATCAAGAGAAGATTATGGTGGGGCCATACCTTGTGACCGTCCACTTAAGGGGGGGGGGGTCTTGGTTGGTTTGAATGATAAGTTAAGTGCTTAGTTAAAGTTCTAAGTATAATAGTTAGTGTGTATGCATATATGGTGTTATATAGTGTGTTAGGGTGTTCGGGGATCGTAACTAGCTTAGAAACATTAAAACAATGCTTCTAGTATAATTTTGGTGTTTCGGGTTGTGTCAGGTTGTTCGGTTAGATACTGGTTCGTTAAAGTGTCAAACTATACCGTTTAGTGTTCTTTATGTACCCTTTTGTGACACTTTTAATTCCTGACACTTAGGTAAGCATTCAGGACCATTTTGTCTTATTTTTGCATGTAACAAACTTGTTAAAATGCTGAATTTTGCTGATTTATGTAGAATTCTGCACTTTATGTGGGTTTTAGGCACTTTCCGGCATTTAAACTATCACCTAGTGAAGCAGTTTTGTGGTCCTTACTTCCCTACACACTATACTGGTGTAGCACCTTGGTTACTGGCTCATACTTGGTCTCAAAACACATGTTTCAGGAAACAATGCATGATGATTACCAGGATATCACATTTAGGATGCTTTGGGACTTAGAACAAATTTTAACTTGATCTAGTTTTTTTTGTTTAAACAATTTGTTTTAATTGTATGGATGATCTTTAAATTGATTAATGAAATATTAAAATTTTTTTAGTCAATCATGAGCTATTGAGCAATCTATTTACGTGACACCCCGACGTTTCCGCCGTCATCGGTTGGAGTGTTACAGGTGTGTGGTGGCTGGATCTAGTAGTGGTGGGGTTGGTTGGATATGGCGGCTGGTGGTGGTTGAGCTAGATTTTGTATTTATGGTAGTGGTGGAGTTGGATTTGTTGGTTGTTGTGATGGAGGTTGAAGAGAGAGAGAGAGAGAGAGAGAGAGAGAGAAGGGAGGGGAGAGATAACTGAGAGAAAGATTTAGGGTTTTATATGCTATATATAATTTATTATTTAAAAAATGAGTAAAATTACGAAACTACCCTCTTGTGCAAGTCACATGACAAGACTTAACTCAATATTCTAACTTGGTTAGTGCTAAAGGACGAAAGGTGTGACGACTTTTCGAAATAAAGGATTGTGACTGTAATTATTGAAGTTAAAGGTTATCTATTGTAATTCAATATAAATATAAAGGACGGAAAGTGTAATTTAACCAAAAAAAATTAAAAATCTTTATAAAAAATATTTAAAAATTCAGTTTTTAGCATACATATACATGTATATAAACACTGAACTTTAAATTTTTTTATAAAATGTCCCATCGGCGTTTTTTTGTTACAAAACGTTCGATAACAAGCAACTTACATTCTCTATTTTTTTTTAGAAAAAAATTTGTTAAATAAGGTTTTCTTGAATTTTCTTAAATAAAGTGAGTTTTCTCTATACAATTCATATATATATATATATATATAACTGTTAAGTGTTTGAAAGTGGACGTAACATTATAGAGAAAGTGAATACATGTTTGAAGGGTGTGTAGAAATATGATATGCTTGTTGAGGTTATGTGTTCGAGGATGTTTAAAAGGATATTCATGGGACGTCACCCTCATCTTCACATAGATATATAACTACAATCATAAGGGTGAGCGGAGTGGGGACGGTAAACCCACTCGACACCGATTAAAGACCACCGCCAACCTTTTACCGACAAAGCTTTACCGATTTTTAGATTCAATTTCGGTGAACCATCACCGATTCGGTGAGAGGGAGGGAAGGGGGAGAGAGATGGGTGTGTGGTTGGCTCCATTCCTTCTCAACCAATCACACATTTTTCCCTTTGGGTAAATTACACTTTTCGTCCTTTATGTTGTAGCGGGTTGCAATGGATGACCTTTAAATTCAATAATTACAGTCACAGTCCTTTATTTACAAAACCCGTTACATCTTACGTCCTTGGACCCTAACTTAGTTAAAACTTTCAGTTAAGTGAGGTCATGGGCAACCCAGGTGAGGGCAAAACAGTCACTTAATACATAAAAAAAGAATTGTCAAAATTAAAAAAAAATCTATAAACCTAAACCATCAACATCTCCCTATCTCTCTACATTCCCCTGTACTCTATCTCTCTACATACCACTCAGATCTAAGAGATAACATCAAAATCCAGCCCCTAACATTCACAAAATCCACGCTGTTGAACTTGACACCATTTCCGTTTCACAGTTCTTGACCGAAGGAGACATGTTGGTGTCGAAGATTGAACAACACGTCTGGTGCCATCGCCATGGTTAATCGGATCTAGATCTAGATCGTAGATATTAACAGATTGAAGAGAGAAAACGCGAGGAAAAGGTCCTGCTCCTTTATTGCGGAGATTTTCTGATTTCCTGAATTGGGCTGAGCTGTGTCCATCAGAATCAGAAATTGGTCACGCATTGATGCGATTAGTGATTATCAGACAGGAAATTCCACATGCTTGTGAGGTAACATTATCATCGTATATTATTATTGATTAATCTATTTAAATATTGATGCATTGCTTTTCAGGTTGAGCTTCTTATTCTCTCACACCACTTCTACAAATCATCTGTGATAGGGTTAGATTGGAGAAAAACTAGGAGAAGGGTGAAAACAAATTCTCTGGACGATCTCCAGGGAAGAATAGCATTAGGGTTTAAATCAAACCAATTACAAAGTTACCAAAACAACCCACAAAAATAAATAAAAACCATAATGGTCCTTAACCCTTGAAAAAACAAATAAACTAAAAAAAATACGATTTTAACGCATCAAGACTCCCTCCTTAGCCACTTTTGTCCTCAAAAGTCAGCTCCGTGAAATTCGGAAAACGCAACTTCAACTCGTCTAGAAATTCCCACGTAGCGTCTTGAGTGGTTTGACCCCTCCAATGCACGAGCACCTTCATGACCGCCCTATGACCCCTCTTCACCAGCTTCCTATCCAACACGGCCTGTGGATGCAAATTAAACCGGGCCTCCACGGGAAGAGGGACAATTTTTTCCGGCGGTCCGCACGGTCCCTTAAGCAGCGACACATGAAAAACCGGATGGATATGAGCATCTTCGGGGAGATCTAGTTTATACGCAACCGTGCCCACCCTTTCTATGATCAAAAACGGCCCGAAATACTTAGGAGTGAGTTTTGAATGTTTGTGCACCCTTAGTGAGTTCTGCATGTAGGGTTGAAGCTTAAGATATAGCCACTGACCCGTTTCAAATTCCCTTTCCGATCTCTTCTTGTCAGCCTGTTGTTTCATCCTGTTTTGGGCGGTCAAAAGTGATTGCCTTAGTACCTTTATAACAGCCTCGCAATCCTGCATCACCTTATCAACTTCACCATCCACGGCATCTTTCAGGATGTAGGGTATGTGCAATGGGGGAGGGTACCCATACAAAGCCTCGAACGGTGTATGACCCAAAGAAGAATGAAACGTGGTATTGTACCACCATTCGGCCATAGCGACCCATTTGACCCACGTGTGAGGACGTTCCATAACCATGCATCGTAAATACCCCTCCAAACACCGGTTTACCACCTCCGTTTGGCCATCCGTTTGCGGGTGGTATGCCGTTGATAATTTTGCCTCTATCCCTTGTAGATGTAAAAATTCTTTCCAAAAAGAACTCAAAAAAATCGGATCGCGGTCAGACGCTATCGAATTCGGGCACCCATGCAGCTTATACACGTTGTCAAAAAAAACTTGGGCTACATCCTTGGCTGAATAAGGGTGACCCAACAACATAAAATGGCCGTATTTCGTCAAGCGATCCACAACCACGAAGACGGTATCCTTACTCTTAACCCTTGGCAAACCGCCTATAAAATCCATCGATATGTCCGAGAAAATCATCTCGGGTACGGGTAGGGGCTGCATCAACCCGGGCGTGGCGACATTCTCGGTCTTCGCTCGCATGCATACGTCACATTTACGCACCACCCTTCGTACCACCTTGTTTATCCCCTTCCAAAAGAACAGTCCCTTCACCCTTTGTACCGTGGCTCTCACTCCCGAATGCCCTCCTATCGGAGATTCATGGCACAATTTCACCATTTCTTCCCGTAGAGCGGTATCGTTACCCACCACCATTCGGTTACCTCTAGTCAACCACTTGCCATTCCACTTGTATTTCACATGACCCTCCCCATCTTTGATCTTAGTCACCAACTGTTGCAAATCAATGTCGTTTTTTTGACTCTCCACTATTCGGTCGAACAACAACGGCTCTAGTTGTGATACCGCGGTAGCAAATAATTCCGACCCTTGCACTCGAGACAACGCGTCGGCTACCATGTTTTCTTGCCCTTTTTTATACTCGATGGAGTAGTCGTACCCCATGAGTTTAGCTAGCCATTTATGTTGAAGGGGAGTGGTTACCTTTTAAGTGAGCAAATGTTTAAGACTTTTTTGGTCCGTACGAATAACAAATGACCCCGTGATGAGGTAGTAGTGCCACTGTTTTACAGCTAACATGATGGCTAGTAGTTCCTTCTCATATACGGACAACGCGTTCTGCCGAGGAGACAACGCCTTTGATAAAAAAGAAACTGGGTGTCGGTCTTGCATCAAAACCGCCCCTATTCCCCCTGCTGATGCATCGGTTTCAATCACAAACGGCTTGGTGGGATCGGGTAACGTTAGAACCGGGGCTGAGGTAAGCGCTGTCTTGAGTCTTTCAAAAGCGTCCTGCGCTTCCGTTCCCCACTTAAACGCGTCCTTTTTCAGCAGGTCGGTGAGTGGTCGAGCGATCATTCCGAAGGAACGTATGAATCGCCGGTAGTACCCGGCTAAGCCCAAAAACCCCCTAAGTTGTTTGACTGTCTTCGGTATTGGCCATTGTTGTACCGCTTCGATTTTTTTCGGATCCGTGCTCACCCCTTCCCTCGCTATAATATGACCCAGGTACTCAATTGCTCGGCCCCCAAACACACACTTTGATTCCTTCGCGAACAACTGGTTAGCTTGCATGATCGAGAGAACCTTTTCCAAGTGCAAACGATGGTCTTCTTCACTTCGGCTATAGACGAGTATGTCATCAAAAAAATCTAATACCCCCTTTCTGAGCATGGGCTTAAATATATGATTCATGAGGGCCTGAAACGTTGCTGGAGCGTTGGTCAAGCCGAAAGGCATGACGAGAAATTCATAGTGCCCCTCGTGAGTACGAAATGCTATTTTCGGTATGTCCTCTACTGCCATTCTCACCTGATGGTACCCGGATCGCAGATCCAACTTCGAAAAAAAACTAGCTCCCGCCAATTCATCTAGCAACTCGTCGATGAGAGGAATGGGGAACTTATCTTTCACCGTGGCTTCGTTGAGGCGCCTATAATCCATACACATTCGCCATTGGCCGTCTTTCTTTTTCACGAGAACGACCGGGGCCGCGAACGAGCTTTGACTATTCTGAATGATCCCCGAGTCTAGTAATTCACAAGTCGTTTTTTCGATTACATCTTTTTGAACCGCTGGGTATCGGTACGGACGGATACTAATAGGCGCCGTACCTTCTTTTAACACAATTTTGTGATCAAACGGGCGCTTAGGCGGTAAGCCCGTGGGTACCTCGAAGACCTGTGGAAACCGAGCCACCAAATCCTTCCACCAGCCGGCTCCCTTATCTCCAACCGGGATGTTCACCACTCGAGAATGGTAAGTGTCATCATGTTCCCCGTTGGTTAAATGCAAACTGAATAACTGCAAGTCCCCCGCTCTAGCGTGCTTACCCATTTTTTCAAGAGAACAAACTGCAAACAAATTATTCTGTAGCCCTTTCAATTCATAACTCTTACCCTCTAGCTCAAATTTCATTGTCATTTTTTGAAAATTCCACAAGATGTCGTTCAACGGTAGAAGCCATTGCACCCCTAGAATCATGTCGTAACTCTCAAGTGGCAACAATAATACCTCGGTTGTGAACCAATTCCCTTGCATGTTCAATTGGAATTCTCGGAAAACTTGGGTACTCGTAATTTTTTTTCCATCCGCCACCCCCACTGTTACCGGTGCTATGGACAGTGACTCACACTCCAATTTCTTGGCCAACCTTTCGTTAAGGAAGTTATGTGTCGACCCCGAATCAATAAGTATATGCAGTTGACGCGTACCCATCTACCCGTTTACCCGCATCGTTGAGTAGGACGGAATACTCGTTAGTGCGTGTATGGAGATCTGATGTTCCGCTTCATCCTCCTCGTCAGACCCCGTTTCCTCCACGGACTTATCCTCTTCATTGTCAGCTTCAATAATGTAAAGTTTCTTACGGGGCGTCGCACACTTATGCCCGGGTACAAACTTTTCCGTGCACCAAAAACACTCGCCTTTCGCTCGTTTCTGTTCCAATTCTTTACTGGTTAGACGCCTTTGATTGTTAAATGGCTTGCTGGGGCTGTTTGGAGTTCGGTTGGTGTTGGGGGTGGGTAAAAGTGGTAGTTTAGTGGCGTTAGTAGGCGGGGTGATTTTAATATGGCTGCCCTTCGATGATCCCCCTGTCCATTTTCCTCCCATGAACTTTTCTTCCCAGGTTTCGTTGTTAAGGGCTTGGGTCTTGGCCAACCCGTACGCCTCGTGCAACGTACGAGGTTTGAACATTTTAACCGGTCCTCGGATGTCGGGTTTGAGGGCTTTAATGTAAAGGCTCACAGCTTGGGTTTCGCTTAACGATACCTTATTCAGCAAGGAGTCGAAGGCCGTATTCAACTCTTGCAGCGAACCTGTTTGTGTTAGGGAGGCCATCTCCTCCAGCGGGTCTTCGAATAACGCATCCGAAAAACGGGCTGAGATGGATCGAACATAGTCATTCCATGGAATCTCGGCCACGGTAGCGTTCCTGGTTTTCATGAAAGCCCGATGCCATTGTAATGCATCGCCTTCCAGGTGAACGGCGGCACAGCGAAGCTTGGTCTCATCCGGGGTTTCGTCCATTGCGAAGAAGTGCTCGCAACGGTAAACCCAACCCTCCACATCTTCACCTGAGAATTTTGGAAAGTCAATCTTACCAATTCTGAACGGCTTGGTACCCCGAGAATCAGCCTCTGGTCCCGAAAAAGATCCGAAGGAACTGCCCGACGAGTTAACTGCTTTGTCACGCACGGCCTTCAAGATCTCCTCCTGCTGTTTGGAAGATTGTTCGTGTTGTTTCATGAGGGCTGCGAGTGCAGTCTGGATGTCATTGATTGCTTTGTAGTGAGCCTTGAGGGTGTTGTCGATTTCAGTGTTGCGGGTGTTGGTCATGGTGGGGGGCGGCAAAGAGTTCCGATGAAGGATCGGAACGGCTCTGATACCCTTGATAGGGTTAGATTGGAGAAAAACTAGGAGAAGGGTGAAAACAAATTCTCTGGACGATCTCCAGGGAAGAATAGCATTAGGGTTTAAATCAAACCAATTATAAAGTTACCAAAACAACCCACAAAAACAAATAAAAACCATAATGGTCCTTAACCCTTGAAAAAACAAATAAACTAAAAAAAATAGGATTTTAACGCATCAATCTGCTTGCCTTGATGGTGTTGATGTTCTCGTGGCCCTAGTAGCGACCGGAGTAGACGCGTATGTTTCCAAAGGTGATTTCCCATGTTTAGCTCGTTTAATAACCGGTTTCGGCAATTTCCATGCCCTTAATCTCATACTCGGGATCCTTATCGAAAACGGGCAAGAACAAGTTGTAGGGGTTATATTTTGTTATTTTTTCACATCTGTAATGGTGTTTTTCCAGCGATTTATGGTGTAAAAACCAGAGATTCAGATCTGAAATGAAGATGGATTGAGATGTGAGAAGGAAGAGAGAGTACAGAGGTTTCAGATCTGAGGTATGAAGATGGATTAAGATTGTGAGAACGAAGAGAGAGTAAAGAGGTGTAGAAAGAGATATTTATCAGATTTCTTTTATCTTTCTTTGTTAAATTGATTAGTAAAGTTACTAAACTACCCACATGTCAACTTAACTGAATTTTTTTAACAAGGTTAGGGCTAAAGGACGTAGATTGCATCGAGTTTTACAAATAAAGGACTGTGACTGTAATTATTAAAGTTAAAGGTCATCCATTGCAATCTGATACAAACATAAAGGAAGAAAACTGTAATTTACCATTTCCCTTAAAAAAATAGTTTACCTAAACCCCATTAGGTAAACCACCGCCAACGTTTTTAAGAATTAGATAAATATTTTAGGTGACTTGACATGGCACTATATGATTGGTTGAATTGGGAGTTTACCTAATACCATTAGGTAACCACTCCCTTTACCCTAATATCTTTGTTTCTTTAGTGGTTTTGAACTCTTTCGTGGGTTAAGTTTTTCCTAGACAACTTGTGTTGTTTTTATAAGTAAAAGATGTACTTGTTGGTCAGCTTTTGAACAGATGTTGTTAGTGGACACTTGAGATTGATTGTTTGTATTGAAAATATACACTATAGAACTCAAATATGGACACTTTTGAGATTGATTGTTTGTATTAAAAATATGCACTATAGAACTCAACTAGAGGAAGAAAGTTTAAGATAATGATTTGATGTTTATATGTATATGTGTTATATGGGGAGGGCTATATAGAAAACCCTTAAGTTTTTAGAAAACTCTGGAAACTCAAATCTCCCCCCATTTTTACCCAACCTCTCGACATTTTTTTTAAAAAAATAACACATGTAATATACATGTTTTAAAGTGTTTTGGGCCAAAAAAAAAACAAAAAAGCGCCGAAGGGATGTTTTTAAAAAAAATAAACAAATTTCAGCAAACTTCGGGTGACTAACATGTGTTAGGCACAAAAGGCAGAAAGTTGCTGAAATTTTTTTTTTTTTAAAACATTCCTTCGGCGCTTTTTTGTTTTTTTTGGCCCAAAACTCTTAAAATTATGTATATTACATGTGTTATTTTTTTCAAAAAAAAATGTCGGGAGGTTGGGTTTTCTAAGGTTTTCTCAAAATGGAGGGTTTTCTACCTAGCATTATCCTGTTATATATATATATATATATATATATATATATATATATATATATATATATAGGGTTGGGCTCTATAGGAAACCCCATCTTTTTTAGAAAACTATGCAAACCCATTGTCATCCATTGATTAACAACCATCCAACTTGATCAATGGCTCTCATCATTTTGGAAAGAATTATAATTAAAAGAAATAGTATAATACACATTTGAAAGTCTGGGAGGGCATTTTCGGTAGAACAAACCCCACTTTTTGGCATTGAAAATGACAAAACCCACTTGTGTCATAATCTCTCTCCTCTTTCTTCTAGTCAAATCTTTCAATAAACTATTATCTCTCTCCTCTTTCTTCATCATGTGAAAAGAAGAAAGCTTCATGGTCTTCAATGGTGATCTTCATTTGAAGATAATTTCAGCATCATGTGGTCTGAAAAAATCACAAAGACACACGCACGAGTGTGTGTGTGAGAAGAGCGATGACAAGATGAATGTTTTTAGAGAGAGAAAGTTGATGTTTTAGATAGAGAAACAACAATCTTTATCACAAAGACACACGCACGAGTGTGTGTGTGAGAAGAAGGTTTGAAGATCTTCTTCGTGTTCATCGGACGGGTATAGATCCGGTAAGTGTTCTTGAAATATCATTTCACACTTGATTTTTTGTTGAAATGGTTGTTAATATGTTTTTGTGTGCTGAAAGTGTTTTAGTAATGGTTAATGGGGTATCCATGGTTAATGTTAATGTATTTTAAATAAATAAAAAACTTTAGGATAAGATTTTGAACGGGTTTTTTTGTTGGTTTGGTTGCTTGTTAGGGGCTTTTGATCTTAACAGTAGCTGTTTTTTTGTTGGTTTGGGTTGCTTGTTTGGGTTTTTGATCTGAACAGTAAGTGTTTTTTTGTTTGGTTGCTTGATTCACAGACTCAGGCCCATAACATGTGTTAAGCCCCCTGTTATAATGTTATATAACGTGTGTTGATTTACAGAAACAAACCCATAAAGATATTCAATTGAGAAGCTGGATGGATGTACGCGAAGTTAATGCGTGTTCTAGTAATGGTTAATGTTCATGTATTTTAAATACATCCAAAACTTTAGGATGAGATTTTGAACGGGTTTTTTTGTTGGTTTGGTTGCTTGTTTGGGGCTTTTGATCTTAATAATAATTGTTTTTTTTGTTGGGTTGCTTGATTTACAGAGACAGACCCATAACATGTGTTAAGCACCTGTTAGAATGATATATAACGTGTGTTGATTTACAGAAACAGATCCATAAAAGATATTGAATTGACAAGCTGGATGGATGAAGGCGACGTTAATGCGGGGACATTGAATAAGTCACATCCTTTGGGAAAGAAGTCTTCGTTCATTTATAACATGTGTTGCTGGTTCATGCTGTAACAGAACACCATGATGTAACCTGACATGTGTTCATGTATAACATGTCTAAAGCCCCTGTTAGAATGATATATAACGTGTGTTAACCTTTTGTTAATTAAAAAAACAAGTAATATCTATTTTATTTTTGTTGATGTTTAAAATATCCGATAATGTGGATACTGAGCGTAAAACTTGTACAAGTAATAAATGTATGTAACGTGTAATATGAAACGAGCCATTTATGGTAACACATGTACCGGTAATTTTGGAATATATAATATGAAACGGGTCATTTGTTTTCCACATTTTGGAATGTATAACATGTGTTAAGCCTCTGTTATAATCTTTTTGTAACCTGACATGTATTCATATATAAGCTAGTGGTTTACAAAACACCATGATGTGTATATACTGATCTAACATGTGTTACACTTTGTCTGTTCGGAACATGTAATTGCTTAACATGTGACAATGGTGAAAACAGTCGACGGGGGCGATGAGTTTAATGGGGAGCTTAGTTAATATCGTAATCTTGTTGTAACCCCACTTGTATACATACGATAACATGTAAGCATCCATTATAACCCGACTTGTATTCATGTATATGAAAGTGGTTTGCAAAACACCATAATGTGCATATACTGATCGTAACACGTGAACAAGTTAATATGGAACATACAAGTTAATATCGTAAAACCGTATACCTGGGATAAAATGTGTTAAGCCTCTGTTATAATCTTGGTTTAACCTAACATGGTGTCATGTATAAGCTAGTGGTTTCCAAAACACCATGATGTGTATATACATACTGTAAGATGTGTTAAATGACTGAAAATGTATAACGTGTGTTAAGCATCTATTATAACGTGTGTTAAGACTTCCATAATGGATGAATAAACTCCAATAGTATAACAACAGAGTAAACCTGATATAACGTGTGTTAAGCCTCTATTATAACATGTGTTAAGACTTCCAGAATGGATGCATAAACTTCAATAGTAACTGTAACAGTAGAGGTACTACGGGCGCCTCCACCATTATAATCTTGTTGTAACCCGACATGTATTCATGTATATGATAGTGGTTTGCAAAACACTATGATGTGCATATACTGATCGTAACACGTGTACAAGTTAATATGGAACATACAAGTTAATATCGTAACACCATATACCCGGGATAAAATGCGTTAACCCTCTGTTATAATCTTGGCTTAACCTAACACGGTGTCATGTATAAGCTATTGGTTTCCAAAACACCATGATGTGTATATACATACTGTAACATGTTTTAAGTGACTGAAATGTATAACGTGTGTTAAGCATTGGCTCTATTGTTGTCATTTAATTGGTAGATTTATAACATTTAAATAAACCAGTAGTTCAAACCAAAACATCCCGAACCACGGCGCCAACAAGGTACAAACACATAAAACCTTTATTTGTAGTTTTCCAAACAGATATTCCTGTATTTGTCTTTCTATTTGGCTGAGTTTACAAGAATGACGAAATTACGTAGGGGATGATTGAGTACGAGTGCAAAACCAGACACATTTCGAGAATAGCACATGGTACACACAAACAAAAATGTATTTGTACTATACACACATAGTATCCTTTTTTTTGTTGGTGAGTTTACAACGAAACAAAAATGTATTTGTATTATACACACATAGTATCCTTTTTTTTGGTTGGTGAGTTTACAACAAAAAATGGATGCATAGAGCCGAATAGTAACACAAATATGCTGTTTTCATTAACATGTGTTTACATTAACATGTGTTAGGTTCCCGATATACACGAAATATAACGTGTGTTAACATGTGCATCCAGCAAGATGATGGCATGTAAACGTGCATTATGATTAGCGGATCACGCATGGTAACACATTTATATGTAGGTTGGGAATAAATTTTTAAAACCCTTGTGTGTATAATTCGATGGTGACACTATTTTGTAAACGGGTGTGTATAATTCTTAGACGGTTTTTTGGATTCGTTATTATTGTTGGGGTTTCCTAATCACTTGTTTTTTGTTACATCTTTTACAAGTGTGTTGTTGAATCCAAAAAATATCAGGTTTGTTTCTCTAAGACCGAAAAATGACTGCCCTTGGTCAGATACTAACATGTGTTAGTGTACATGTAAGGTCAGTCACATTTGTTTTCATTAACATGTGTTACGTTTATGTCAGCGTTTGTTTTCACATTTGTTGTCATTAACATCCGGAACAAATGATATATAACGTTTTTTAACATGTCAGCAAGTGTCAATATTGCGAACCATATTGGGAATAAATAAATTGAAACCATCAAGTTGTGCGCTTTTATATCGAGTGGATGGTATCGTTTAAAACGTAGAGGGTGTACAACATGTGTTAGGCTGTATATGTACTAACACGTCACATTTAATCACATGCATGTTACTCCCGTAATTTGTTGGTAACAGGAGTTCACACTATAACACATGTTACGTTGGGTTGTGCTGAATGACAACCTTAATTTTTTTTCTTCTAAAAAACGATGTGCCAATGATTAGACTTAAAAAAAAAAACGATCATGTGTTAAGACACATGATAACTGAAAATATTTTCTTCGGAATTGCTATGTCTAGCAGTATAAAGTGTAACATGTATTTTGGGACAAGCTTTAAAAAGAAAATAGAAAAAAGACAAAAAGACAACCATCAGGAATTTCCCTAAACCCAGAAGAATCAAAGGGCAGTTGATTAAATCCAGAACCATGACGAGGCATTTTAGAATACCCGACGTTTAGGGAAGCAACATGTGTATGCGCTGAACTACATCGAAAACAACATGAACTAGCGATAAAGTGAAGAGAAAGACATGAACGCGCACAATATCATGACAAAATCTGGGTCGAAGATACTTCATGAACATTAATAAAGCAACCTCAGGAACATTACTTTGTTGAAAGAATACATTAATCATACAATCTAGAACATTTATCTGGTGATACAATCTGGAACATTTACTTGAATCACTTTAATAAAGCGCCTACATGACCATTACTGACTCTAAATGTATCTCCATGCTTGTACAAAACGAAGAGAAACAACACAACAAGACTCTTTCTGGTACAAAAAGAACACATGCTTTGTAACGACTCACACAAAATCGTCCTAAAAACGTTCCGAAAGTATGAACCCGGACCCCTGATAAAACAACTCTCATTAAAATACTATTTCTTATTTTAATTTAACCAAAAGGAAACCCTAATTAAGACACCCAAGTGATTCTGAACAAACCCTAAGATTTTCATAATTTTCAGAATCAGGATCAGGGCCCCTAAAACTCAGGGGGGGCATTCCCTACTTAACGATTATCCTCTTAAATCGTTGTCAAAATTGAAATTGTCGAAACTGTCAATTCAGCATAGCTAGTCCCACACGTGGCCACCCTACAACAATTTTATTAACCTTACGGACCGTAAGGTCATTAAGCTTACGGTCCGTAAGCTAGACCAAAATTGTGTATAAATAGCAGGAGTTGGGACTGGCTTCTGGGTATTTGTTCGACGAAGAAACTCGCTTCAGGCACCGAGTTATCTTCTGTTTACCACAAATTAACACCCAAAATCACTAATTAGTAGGGGGGATGCTGCTACGATACAGGGTATTAACTCAATCGCCCTTGCGATTCATTGTCCGATCGATTAAACTATCCAAGGGATGTTTAAGTGCCGCCCACATTAGGGTTATACTTTATCGTTCGTCATTAATTTGACGGATTGTCGTTAATTCGATGGGTAAAGTATTATACCTTGTCGTTCATTGTTAATTCAATGGATCATCGTTAATTCGATGGACAAAGTATTGCATTTTGACATTCATTGTGAGAATTTGATCTCGTGAGTTATCTACCTAGTTCGTATGCATTAGGTTCCAAGGCTAAGTAATAGGCTAAGCTCTGCTTGTACAAATCTGCAATATATCAAAGGCTTATCTGTAGACTAAACTTTGTCCGTATGAATCTGCCTGATTATTTGTGAGTCATTCTCTTTTTATCAAATTGCTTTATAAATTCTTAAAATATTTTAAAAGTTATAATTACAGTGATTAAGTCTATGTAATCACCAATTTACAGCCGGTATGTGGGGTAGTGTGCACATTACTGTTGTTAGGTGAGCGTACCTATAAAGTATCACGTTAGGTGGGCGAACCTAATTAGTGATATTCGTCATTCATTGGGGCAGCCAATGGTGATATGACCACAGTCACCGTAAAGATTCGAGTGACAAGTACTGTGGGTAGTTGGCTTGATATCAGAAACATTGTAATCGCTCTTAATACTGTATATTATAACAAACGGGTCGTTTTATTAAAATGAATGAACTCACTCAGTATTTCCCGCTGACAAAACATTTTTAAACACTTTTCAGGTAATTACAGTAGAATTAGAGTAAGAGATGGATACGGCACAAAAGGCATCAAGAAGTGGCTTATGTATTTATTTAAATCAAAATAAGAAATATTGTTTTATATAATAAAAATTATTTTATTAAAGCTACCATTATAAAACATGGGTTTATCCCATTTATTTATTAAAATAAAATCCGGTGTTTCTAAACTCTGATATTTTTCCTAACTCACGGTTCTGAGGAAATTTCCGCTGCAACGTTTTCAAAATAATCACCGGTACCGCTGAGCTGTTCGCGACTCCCGATTCCGTCCAGGGTGGGTCGGGGGCCGTGACAGAAGGTGGTATCAGAGCCAACTCAAAGAGCCACTAAGCAAAGCCACTGCTTTACGCCTTTAGGTGTTGTAATAATAATACCTAAATTTATATAAAAGAGTTAGGGGATTGATGTTAATTGGTAGCATTTAGACTCAAACTTAAGAAAAGATGCCTTAATATTAGCTTCACAATAAGCTAAGTATTTGTGTAAATAAATATGATGGATTTTGGTAAGTTCATTTCTTTTCTCATAGTTTGTAAGTCCACTCTATTTTTATAGTTTTATTTCCTTTTTGTGATACAATTATAATTACAAAGACTTTTTCAAAATCCTAAAATATTTATCAGTTATACTTACAGTAATTAAAGTTATATATATTTTCTAAAATAGAAAGTTAGCTAATAATAGCATAACCACAATCACAATAGAAACTACGCATCAGTAACCATAGCCTATGACTAATATTATTTTAAACATTGAATCATTAATAAAGTTAATAAATGTTTAAAATAAATTTAATTAATATATCCCATAATAAAATAGTCAAATATAATATATTCTACTATACGGAGATTATATTTTTTAAATTAAATCAAATAACGATATTACAATTATTTAAGTAAATTAACATATTATATTTGATAAGTTATAGTAGTTTGAAATAAAATAATATATGTCATTCTCTGGGTTAAATGGTTTTGTGCCATAAGTAATATATTTGATAAAGTAATATCACGGGAGAAATAAGTCCAGAATTACTAGTTGAAAGAATAATCAACAGTAATATGACCTGAGTCACTAATTGGAAAAATGATCAAATTAACACTGTCACCGGAATCGTGTAGTGATCAATATAATAATAAGATATGTTATGGAAATACAAATTTCCTTAATTCTGAATAAAAGTCCTAATAAGATAAGGCACTTTTTGAAAAGGTACTATTTATGGGAAATAGAAAATTTTCTTCGGCAAGACTGGGTATGAGGTAATAAGACTCTCCAGTTTGTTCGGATATATTGGAATTACCGCTCCGGCGCGAATCGGATAAGACGGAATATATAATATGTCATACGAGTGACAAGATTTCCCTAAATAGTATCATAATCAGATATTTGACTGGTTTTGGAAAAATGAATTTGTTAAATACATTTACCTGATAGATGAAATGATTAATTCAGCCTGTAAAATATGTGATTATATAGATAGATATATCTATAAAGAAATTCCAAAAGTCAAGTAAGAATAAAGCACTTGCATCTGTGTCTAGATTTCTTTATTAAGAATCTCTTTTCCGATTATTTCGTTTGATTATCTGCTTAGTAACTCAAGCGACAATAATAAATAAAAAACCCATTAAGTTGGGATACCATTGAAAGTATAAAGAATTTCTAATACGTTACCATAAACTATTAACGCAAGTAAGAAATATGAAAAGTTGTGCTAATGCACATGAAAATTTAATTATAAGTCCGCAGATGTTAAAATATATCACACACAACTTTCGAGGCAAGATCTTTTGAAAATATAAATTGGGCACAATAACTCTAATGTTAAAATTCTGTCAGTAGAAGAACTAAAAACAGCACTTTGTCACATGATCCTACAACCAACATAAAATTTCGCTGAGGTATATTAGAACAAGATTTCACAAAAACATCGGTACACAGTCTAATCAGAGTCATAAGTATTAGCACTGAAAAAGGAGTCATATACTTTTGCAAATTCTCTATTTTCATTTTATTTTTGACATTCCCTGATAATATCATTTAAATAACGGTTATCATTCGAAATTCCAGATAGAAGTTCTTATATTTCTTTTGTTGAAAATTTTGACTTCTGCATATAAAAAGTTGACTTTCGCATTTCTACTTTTCCTAACGGTCATCATACCAGAAGGATTTATTTCATAATAGCGGATATTGATTCATTTCATTTCTTGGTAAATCCACACATGCACCGTTTGTTACACATATGGTTCGCTTAATTTCTAAAATTCCACTAAAAGGATTCATTCTAATTTGTCGTTTTATCCAAACTCAAATATCCTTTAGTTAGACTTGATTTTGGTACGGTAAACCGCATTATTGCTAAACAAATGACTCAGAATATCAAGTCAATAAATTTTTTGAAAAAAACTCAATTTTCTTTGGCATCCATGGTTTCTATTATGACCATATCCGAATTTTCTTACTTAAACTCGTTTTAACCGATTTCAGTTATTTGAACTTGCTCGTATTACATATTCAATTTAAGGTTCCATATGATGAATTAAAACCATCACATTCGGAATAATCCTAACAAGCATTTCAATTCTCTTGAACTATAACATGCTTGTGTACTCCTCGACTTCACTAAAATCATTTCTTTGATCACGGTCACCTTGTACTAACGTTTTCATAAAAATTTAAAACTTGCACTAATCTCATTTTATATATATCATATACGAATATTTATAAAAGTTATCTTAAAACAAATCGTGTGATAAGATAATGATACACAAGTTCCTGTCATATTTTAATATATCTTATATCTCTTAAATGATTTTTTTCAAATATCAATCTAGCCTTTCGTGATAATTATTACTTTAACATCTTCAATCGAAAAACATTATTTTTGGAAACTTACATAAATGATTACCTAATAGTATTACTATATTCTTATTAGGCACCATAAGGAGGATAAGCAAATACTTAGTCAAAATAAGTAAGTGACTTATAATAAAAAGTACCGAATTTATTGTGCTTATATTTAACTAAAATGGAAATTTTCACAAACTAGGCACTTAGCTCGATTGGCTAAGAGCGCGAAAGGGTGTGGCCTAGACCCGGGTTCGATCCTGGGGACGGCCAATTTCACCATTTTTATTAGAAATTTTTCCATTTAAGTATGTAATACTAATATCAGTTTTATTATTAGTAAGAAAATATTAATAATAAGTGTTAGTATTATTTTAAAATACTAGGATTATTGTCAAGGGCAGATACTGGGTAACCTAGCCTTAGTTAGGCATGGATTGGCCACCTATGCTTAAACAAGGCAGCACTAACCAATATCCAACCATGATAATGACTAGTCACCATACATATTTAGTAAATTTTAATTTTATATGGAAATATATATACATGGGAGAAAGATATATTTTCATAAAACAATACCAGAATTAGAGGGACAAATAAAATTATATAAATAATTATGTATCACATATTCTATGGTAACTATGTACCATAACACTCGGGTAAGAAAATAACCATATAAGAATAATACAAAAGTCATCAACTACGCTGGGTTAAGGGAACCTTATACTATATAAAAATAGTCTTTGTTTTCACTTATTTACAACATTTGTAAATACATTCACAAAAGTTATATGATTTCCAAAGGCAAATAAGTAATCCCATAGAATCGACCCACTAAGTATAATATATGTATAAATATTTTGTATAATAAATATTTTTACCAATCTTATTTAACGTTATAAATAATAATGATTTCTTTTACAAAATATTATTTGTAAACATAATGACTTCATTACGGCATTTTGTAATATATCTTACATAAATTATTTTACATAGTATGATAAAATACTAAAATAATATTTATTTAAAAGTGGTGACCATTTACATCTAGTAAAAATGCATAACAAATAATATATATATTACATAATATTTATATGTGATATATATAAGATACGGGTCAGATAAGAACAAATATATATTCAAATTGCTTTACAAAAGTATAATGGTTGGAATAATTTGTTCTTATTATAATTCAATTTCTAGGAGATAGTATGAAAAGTATAGTCATTAAAAGTATACTATCACAATGTTTCATAATTAAAACAATTTGAAACTTTAAAATAATACACTAACTCTATTATCTTTTGATATATCTTTACAATTCATTCCTTTCAACACTTTGATTTCTCATATCATAAATATTTGACAAATCATTTTTCATACTTTGATTTCATTTGGAACCTGTCAGTTCTACGTCTTCCTCAATCAAAGTAAGCTTTCTTTTGACAAAGAATTTTATTGATTCTAAAAAGTCTTTCACATTCATTTTAAAGAATCTATTGATCATATATCTTTTGGTTTGAACCTAGTCACTTTGAACATTTTATCATTCCATTTCATTCGTTTATCATCGATTTCTTGAACTAATTCAGTTGAACCATTGAATTCTACTTATGGTACAACTCGTATTTACAAAATTTGATATTTTAATTCTATGTCATCTACCCTAATACTATTAACTAAAAGGTGACATAATTCCAAAAGAAATATCATAATCCAAATACACTTGGAAGCTGGAATCTGAGATGAAGAAAAAGTATTCCTATTTATTCCAGTAAATCTCGAGGACGAGATTTTTATTAAGGTGGGTAGAATGTAACGACTCACACAAAATCGTCCTAAAAACGTTCCGAAAGTATGAACCCGGACCCCTGATAAAACAACTCTCATTAAAATATTATTTCTTATTTTAATTTAACCAAAAGGAAACCCTAATTAAGACACCCAAGTGATTCTGAACAAACCCTAAGATTTTCATAATTTTCAGAATCAGGATCAGGGCCCCTAAAACTCAGGGGGGGGCATTCCCTACTTAACGATTATCCTCTTAAATCGTTGTCAAAATTGAAATTGTCGAAACTGTCAATTCAGCATAGCTAGTCCCACACGTGGCCACCCTACAACAATTTTATTAACCTTACGGACCGTAAGGTCATTAAGCTTACGGTCCGTAAGCTAGACCAAAATTGTGTATAAATAGCAGGAGTTGGGACTGGCTTCTGGGTATTTGTTCGACGAAGAAACTCGCTTCAGGCACCGAGTTATCTTCTGTTTACCACAAATTAACACCCAAAATCACTAATTAGTAGGGGGGATGCTGCTACGATACAGGGTATTAACTCAATCGCCCTTGCGATTCATTGTCCGATCGATTAAACTATCCAAGGGATGTTTAAGTGCCGCCCACATTAGGGTTATACTTTATCGTTCGTCATTAATTTGACGGATTGTCGTTAATTCGATGGGTAAAGTATTATACCTTGTCGTTCATTGTTAATTCAATGGATCATCGTTAATTCGATGGACAAAGTATTGCATTTTGACATTCATTGTGAGAATTTGATCTCGTGAGTTATCTACCTAGTTCGTATGCATTAGGTTCCAAGGCTAAGTAATAGGCTAAGCTCTGCTTGTACAAATCTGCAATATATCAAAGGCTTATCTGTAGACTAAACTTTGTCCGTATGAATCTGCCTGATTATTTGTGAGTCATTCTCTTTTTATCAAATTGCTTTATAAATTCTTAAAATATTTTAAAAGTTATAATTACAGTGATTAAGTCTATGTAATCACCAATTTACAGCCGGTATGTGGGGTAGTGTGCACATTACTGTTGTTAGGTGAGCGTACCTATAAAGTATCACGTTAGGTGGGCGAACCTAATTAGTGATATTCGTCATTCATTGGGGCAGCCAATGGTGATATGACCACAGTCACCGTAAAGATTCGAGTGACAAGTACTGTGGGTAGTTGGCTTGATATCAGAAACATTGTAATCGCTCTTAATACTGTATATTATAACAAACGGGTCGTTTTATTAAAATGAATGAACTCACTCAGTATTTCCCGCTGACAAAACCTTTTTAAACACTTTTCAGGTAATTACAGTAGAATTGGAGTAAGAGATGGATACGGCACAAAAAGGCATCAAGAAGTGGCTTATGTATTTATTTAAATCAAAATAAGAAATATTGTTTTATATAATAAAAATTATTTTATTAAAGCTACCATTATAAAACATGGGTTTATCCCATTTATTTATTAAAATAAAATCCGGTGTTTCTAAACTCTGATATTTTTCCTAACTCACGGTTCTGAGGAAATTTCCGCTGCAACGTTTTCAAAATAATCACCGGTACCGCTGAGCTGTTCGCGACTCCCGATTCCGTCCAGGGTGGGTCGGGGGCCGTGACATGCTTGTACAAACCTGGAACATTTTCTTCATCTTCGATCTCAATCTCAATGTCACTGATGTTATTTCAGATCAGATGTTGGAGGATGCTCCATGGTTCAACAATGGTGAAACTAGATATCAATGAAGAAGAATGGCTTTATGAAAAAATAAAATCTTTATTTAAATGTAAAAAGTAAAGGTATATGATGGGTTGAAAACATGATGGGACATGAAAGGACAAATGGAGGAAAATATCTCTGGGAATATATGCAAAATTACACATATACCCTTAAAGCAAAAAGTAGGAGTATATTAATGGCTGACACGTGGCGTAATATGGACCATGCAATGAGTTTTCAAAGTTTTCTAAGGGGTTTCTTGTGTAGCATTACCCTATATATATAGGGTCAAGATTTAGAGAAAACGATGGAAAGTGTGAGAATTGTGAGAACGGTTATGGATCGTCCGGTCAAAACAATCTATGGACTAGATTAGCGCGGTGGCGTTTTCGTAAATAACATCAATTTTATTACGTGGACGCGCTTCACTTAAGGTAAAAAAGGTAAAACATCAATTCTCACATAAAACGCCGTTGGAATATAAAACGCCAATTTTATCACTGCGTAGTTTTTCTGTGTTTTTATTTAAACTCTCAGGCTACAAAAACGCCACAAAATGTGAAATGCCATAATATATAAACGTCAAGCCTTACATCCGGATAAATGTTAATTACATTTTTTGTTATAAAAATAATATCCTGCCTAAACTACGCGCCAAAAAAAACCTATAAATAGAAACGTCTCACCACCTTCCGTTTATCACACCAAAAAAACCACACAAAAAACACAGTGGTTCCTAAAAAAATACAACTCAATGTAAAACGCCAAAAAATACAACGATGGCAAACATCTTTTTTTTTACTCAGTAATATTAAAACGCCAAAAAATACAACGATGGCAAACATCTTTTTTTTTACTCAGTAATATTCTGCATGAAGTTTCGCTGAATGATTTGTTAGGTGAGTGGAGTAAGATTTTGCTGCATGAGATGGACAAAATTCAAGAAAAAGGGACTGATGACACCCATATGTCATTTTGTCTTCTTTGTTCTTGAAGAAGGTTTGGATGATTAGAAGAGACCTATCCCAGTGTAAATGTTACTTTGGCCTCGATGATTATAATGAAGACGACAGGCAGATAGCATCCACCCACACAGAGTCGATCTATGTCTCCAACATCCCCAAAGACACTTCAACACATGAACAAAGAAAATAAACCACGCCAAACCCAAAACGCCATTTATTTGTGACAGTTCTTGTAGTTTTAAAAGAAGAAAGAGACTGATGACACTGAAGATTTAGATCATAAATTGATTCTATTTGTTATTTTTTAATTTTCTTTATCTGTTGTTTGTTATGTAATTTCAGCTAAGAAACAACAAAGTACATTAATCCTATAATGAAAAATATAATAAAACGCCAAAAGGGGCAAATACTTGTAAAACGCCATCATGCCATAAAACGCCCCAAAAACTACCAAACTATAATAAAATTACTTTGAACAAGTACCCTTATAATAAATCTAAAAAAAAAGCTTAAAACAATGTGCAAAGAAAATAAAACAAAAAATCCCCATCGTTTTCTAAACGCCATTGGAAAACAAAACGCCATAAATATAGCCGTTAAGATTAGACGTGTTACACCATAAAAACAGATGAATCTGAAAACAAAACACGGTAACTGCAAAACAGTAAAATGAAAGGACGGAAACATAATTACTAACATTTATTATATTGAAAGCCATATAATTGGTGAATTGAATTTATTTATCATTTTCAAAACGCCATAATTACTTGTCATGCGCGAGAAAAAAAGTCAATATAAAAGAAGACCATGAGAACACAACCTCAAACACGCCAAAAACATTGACTAAAAACGCCACATATTGTCCAAAACGCCAAAAACTTCAAAAATGGCTAAGGTTATTGCATGGAGGTTTGAAAGGAAAGAGAAACGATTCATCATAAAGTTCTCTGATAGGAGAAGGGTGAAGGTAAGGACAATCAAAGCCATGCTTGGTATGAATGAAGGGGTTCAGAGGGATATCCTGGCCCTTGGGGTTCCAATGGCCAACAATTGTGAAAGAACCCGAACTGTAATAAAAAGATTGAAGAGAAAATTTTCGGCAGAAGATGATGATGAAGATGATGATGATGATATTGACGATACTCCACTACCAACACTTAGCAGTTGGGTGATGCATGAAGAAGCAGGAACAATTGAAGTGACTTATCAACACGGGGTGCAATATTCATTGCCAATGGAGGAAAAGTTGAAGACAGGGAGGCTATCTCTCATTGAACAACTCTGTGATTTAGCACCTTCGAACGATCCAAAATCCAGGGTTGCAATGATATTCAAGAATAGGCTGCAACAAAGAAGAGACGAGCTAATGGCATTATACGCAAATCTAAAATTTGATGATGATGAATCCGAAGAAAGTGATGAACACAGCGATGGGTACATCTCTGATGTAATCACATCCACGGAAGACTATTAGTTTATTTTGATTTCGTATTATTGTAATTTTATAAAATATTAATCTATGGTAATCAATTATTAACAAAAGATCCAGAACGCCAAAAAAATGACCTAGAAAACGCCATAACGCTAAAAAAATTAACTATGTGACACAAAAAGAATTAATTCAACTAGAAGAAATCTAGGAAAAATAGTAAAACGCAAAGTAATTAATGATTCTAGTTAACGCAAAAATTATATTGCACGCCAAAAATGAAGCAGCATGTCAAACGCGAAAATCGGGAAAGAAGAAGAAATTGAAAAGACAAAAAAACCCATCGGACCCTGATCATGTCCCGCGCCACGTGTTGGGCCAGATGCGTTCTCACCGTTCTCACATTTTTAAGCGTTTTCTCCTGATCCCATACCAATATATATATATATATATATGAATAAGGAGAATACTAGGATAGAAACTCACTTTCAATGAGGAAACTCTATGTTACATAATTTTTTGGAAAAAAATAACACGTGTAATATATGTATCTTTAAGAGTTTCGAGCCAAAAAAAAATTAAAAAGGGCCGAGTATATTCAAAAAAATGTAACTTTTTTGTTACATATGTAACAAATCGCTGTTGTATAGTGTTACATACCGGTACATAGGAAATGTTTTTTTAATAATCACTCGGCGTTTTTTTTTTTTTTGTTTTTTTTCGTTTTATAGGTTTAATATTATGTATGTTATATGCCCTATTTTTTGTAAACAAAAATTGTAACATAGAGTTTTTAAAGTTTTCTCACTCAAAGTGGGTTTCTATACTAACTCATATATATATATATATATATAGGGGACCGCTAAACTGAAAACCATCTCCAGTTGTAAGAATCGTGAGAACCAGTTCCTAACCATTAGATCAACAAGATGGATGGATGAGATTAAAAGTAACTAAAATGAATATTAAATACATTTTGTCTTATTATTTCTTTAATATTTTAATCCAAAAGGTTAGTTTAGTAAAATTATTTTTTTTTGTCTTTTTGTCTTTATTATTTTTTTATTACTTTTTTGTTTTATTATATTAATTTTTATTTTTTAAAAAGAATTTTTTGATTAAAAGAATTTTTAAATTCAAATTTTTTTAACAAGACAAATTTTTTTGCGCGCCGGTTTTTGCACGCCGGACTTTTTCAAGCGTCGTTTTTTTAACGCGCCGTTTTTACGCCGGGTTTTTTCAAGCGTCGTTTTTTTAACGCGCCGTTTTTTCAAGCGTCGTTTTTTTGACACGCCGTTTTTTACACGTTTTTTAACGCGCCGTTTTTTACACTTTTTACGTTTTATGTTAAACTTTTTAAACTTTTTATGTTTTAAGTTTTACGTTAAAATTTTTACGTTTTACGTAAAAAAATTACGTTTTACATTTTACGTAAAACTTTTTACGTTTTACGTTTTTTCGTTAAAATTTTTACGTTTTACGTTTTTACGTTTTACATTAAAAAGTTTACGGTTTACGTTAAAAAGTTTACGGTTTAACTTTTTTTTTTACAAAAACTTTTTCATGCAAAAACGAACACACCCAGAAATGGCAAACTCAGTAGGTGTCTCAGATGGATTGTTATCGTCATCGACTAGGGAATAAAATATAAAAAACCAACAACATCAAAATAAAAGTGTATCTCGAAAAAAAAACTCGGTTTGGCTCAGATTTCCGACAATCAAAAGGCTGCAAAGTGGGGTTGGAGGTTCAAAAACCTACCCTCCACCATCGTTGCCGCGCCATCGTCATCAAAATCTAGGTTTTTTTTTCCATCATCTCCACCCAAATCCAACCGATCAGAACCCACATAGTTCACTTATCAAAAAATTACCGTATAATAAAAAAATCAGCCGTAAATCAACCCCATCAGATCAAACCCCCAACATCAAAAACAAATCAACACAAATCAACCCCCCAAACATACCAAAAAACCAAATAAAATCAAGAACAGAAATCAACACCCACCATTTCTAGAGAGAGAAACCCATAAGAAATCAACACCCACCAAACAAAATCAAGAACAGAAACCACCACCACCGCCTAGGGGACCGCCACCAAACCCAACGCAACCACCACCAAACACCGGTCGCAAAAGGGGGCGGCGGGAGGAGAGGGAGGCCGAAGATGGCGGTGAACACTTCGGACCATCATCATCCTCGTAAACTCTTCATCGTCATCAGAAGCAACCGCCGTCACCACCGCCGAGGCGGCGGCGCCGTTGCCGAAATTCGCCACCGGTCTCTCTCCCTCTCTCATCTCTGCCTCTCGGGTCTCTCTCTTTCATCGTTCTCCCCGTCTCTCTTGCTGTCGGCTCCGTACGCCACCACCAAACGATGGTGGCCCGCCGTTCTACCACCGTCAACCGCCGCCGACCACCCACCTGCTTTCAGATCTAGAAGTTTTGAAGATGACTGTGGGTTCTTGAAGATTATTGTGGTTTCAAGAGAGACGAGAGATGATAATGAAGTTTTGAAGATGACTGCACGTTCAATTTCAAAGAGAGAGAGAGAGGTGAGAGATGAGTTGATTTGAATTTTGAGGTTGATGTGAAAAGCTTTAAAGAGGCAGAAAATAAATAGAGATTAGACATTTGGGGGTAATGACCAAACTACCCTTTTTCTGATTGGTTAAGAGTGGTTTTCGCGGTTCTTACAATTGGGGATGGTTTCTATTTTAACGGCTCAATATACACACACATATATATATATATATATATATATGGTGGGGTTCGGCTACAAAGTCTATTTATCTACAAAGTGTACAAAGTCATAAAACATCACAATTTCAGTCATAAAACACATTCAGATCCACAAGTAATAAAGTGAAGATCACTAAAACACAATATACAAACCCTATGAGTCTTTAAAAACTTCAAACACACCATCGTAGAACTATGAATATAAAACACAACATGACAATCAACATAAAAAACACAAATGTTAATCATTCGATAATCAAAGCCTAATCATCCAAAACATAACACAAAACCTACAAATATGGTGTTTCAGTAATCTCTACTATGTTATTTGTGTGGGTTTGAGTGTGTTTTATGGTTAACATTATGGTGTTTTATGACTTTTTACACTTTGTAGGAAAAATGGACTTTGTTTCCAACTCCTATCCTATATATATATATAGGGTGGGGTTCTAGAGTAAACATTAGTGTATTTGCGAACTGAGTGAACAAATATTGGCCATTGATTTACACACGTGGATGGGTAGGATTTCATCCTCAAATTGTAAAATACACTAGTGTATTTCATCATCAAATCCTGGCCATTGATCTACACAAATGTATGGCCAGGATTAGTTTGCTCAGTTCGCAAACAACACTAGTGTTCACTCTTGAACCTAATCCTATATATATAGGGGAAGGTTCAAATGAAAACCACTAGTTATTGTGAAAACTCGAAAACTAATTAAAAAAGCCAAAAAAACATACTAAAAATATATTTTTTTTGTTTGCATACCAATTTTCACAGGTTTTTTTATATAAAAAAAAATTTCAAAAAAAAAATAAAATTTGTAGTGCACATGTGTATGTGTACTACAAATTTTTTTTTTTTTTTTGAAAAAAAGTTTTTTTTATATATAAAAACCTGCGATTTTTAGAAAAAAAAATTGAAAAAAAAAATTTTGGTATGTTTTTTAGGCTTTTTTTAGTTAGTTTTCTAATTTTCACAATAAAAGTGATTTTCATTTGAACCATCCCCTATATATATATATATATAAGGGAGGGTTTAAGCGACAACTCATTTTATTGCGAGAACTCGAAAACTTCAATTAAAAAAAACTTAAAAACACACTAATTTTTTTTAAACATTTTGTTTGTTGTAAATCTAGCATTTTTAAGATACAAAATATAAAAAAAACTTTTTTTTTGAAAAAAATTAGTATTACACATGTATAACACTATGAAAAACCTAAACCGGCCAACGCTCGAAGGGCGAGTCACGACGTTGTGGCGGAGAACTTTTGTTGTAGGGTAATTTATTATCTGCATATTTGACTGATGCCTTTTATTTTGACTATACCGACCAACAGAAAAGAGGAAGGTGTTACTGAAAACGGTAAAAAGATAATCGAAAAGGTAATTTATTATCTGGATATTTTTTTTAAAGATAATGAAAAAGATAATGAAATTTTCTCTAAAAAGATAATGAATTAGGTGGATGTAGTTTATGTAGTTTATACTTTTAAAGTAGAGTAAACTGGCATTTTGGTTCATAAGGTTTGGTCACTTTTGTCATTTTAGTCTAAATTTGAAACTTTTTGTATCTAGGTCCCTGTGATTTCACTTTTATTGCCATTTTGGTTCAAAAATGAAATCATACCATATTTCTCAAATTAAATCTTGTTATTTTGTCCTTTTCCTCAAGGGCAAAATGGTCATTTCTTTTTACCATCTTTAAAAAAATATCCAGATAATAAACTACCTTTTCGATTATCTTTTTACCATCTTTAAAAAAATTAGTGTGTTTTTGAGTTTTGGACTAAAGTGGCAAAAGTGACCAAACCTCAGAGACTAAAATGGCAGTTTACTCTTTAAAGTAATATTGGCAGGATAAGCATGGTTGGAACAAACTATTGCTGGTGATTGATGTCCATAAAGAGCATGGAATGATGGTATGTTAGGAAGCAATGCTGCAAGTACTTGTGTGAAAAGTAACCGAGTAGCAAAATAACTCAAACCAAGCGGAAACTAGTTAGCGACTATGCTTTGTAGGTTTGTTGCCAATACTCTTCTTGTGTTGTTACCAGGGTCAATTGCAAAATGCCCGAAAGTTGCTACTAAGCTATGTGCAAACAGAGAGTGGTCCAAAATATTGTCAGGAAGAACTAAAAAACAAGGGTTGGTCCACCTGTCTAGTATACCCAGTACCCAAAAAGCGCGCACCACGACCCAAGACAACATATAAAACTACAACCTGGGTTCCTGTAGATAAAATCTGAGTATGAATATAATCCGCATGCACATGATCCATTAATGGCCTTGCCACCCAATTAGGAATAATATGACCAAAAACAAAGGATAAGATGCACCAAGGTGGCTTCCATTGGTACCTAACGATCAAGTAAATCATTTGTTCAAGAATTGTTACCTCAACCGAGCGCCTTCCTTAAATCATAGTAAGATCATTAAGCAAGGGGTTCAGTTCAAAATATGCAATAGGACATAATGTCTAGCATTTAAAAGTATCAATGGATGGGTAACTAAAGAAACCCACAACAGACTCGCATAACTGTACAACCAGGCCCTATGTACAGTCACCATCATTATGCCCACGTTTAACTCAAATTCAAAATGGAATAAAATAGACATGGTTGTAGAAATCTCAAAAAGTTCATATATTTTCCAGATTTCAGTATTAGAAGGAACCAGACCTGAAGGTGAAGTACAACTAATTGAATATTCACAAAAATGCCCACAAGAAACTGCAACAGAAGATGTATATTGCGCCCTTATCGATTGAACTAGCTTGGCACTCGCAGTAATAAGTATATAAGAGACAAACCAGTGTATACAACCCATATTAGCATAGGCAAAGGAGAAGGGATAGAGTTTATAGAAATATGGCTCCACAACCAATGCCTTGAAGGAATGACTAATTTGGCTAAGGCTAGCAAGCAGTGCACATGTAGCACATAAATATACAGCTACAGGACCCTCAACAAAATGCGCATAAGCTATGCTAATTGGAGCCACCGTAGGATATGTATTTATACATATGATTGGATTTACCCACCAATTCACTTCTACGTTGTCAAATGTTAGTGGGTCGCATAAAGCGAATGAGTGGAAGAGGAAGTCGGTCCTTGAAGTGTTCTTGATGCAGAAAAGAGTAGGACTAAGCTTACAAAGACAAAAGTACATACCGAAATGAGGTTATAAACGTACACCCAGTAGTCGCTTCACAATAGACTGGTGGCAAACCGTCGAGTCACTATAAAGCCAATGTGTTCCGCCTTTCCAACAAATGCGGTGAAGAAACACCAAACTAATCAAGTGATTAGTTTGTGGTTTGTGCCTCGACAAATAAATGTTAATATTCTTTCGTCTCTTCTAAACAACTATGAAGATCCTTCAAAACAATCAACACACCGTAAGCTCGTTACAAGGAGAAGAATAGGGGGATTCTCCTTGTAACCACCCTCCGACGTGAGAATAAATATCAGTTTTAAGGATAATAGTGTGTGTATAAAGTAAGAGAGCAAGAGAGCGATCCTTAAACCTAGAGGTGAAGTTCTATACTTATAGCCAAGGTGGTTTGTGAAGGAGATGGACTGATGGGCCTTGGGCCTGCAGACGACAACAAGGAACATCCATTATGTCCCCTCTGCTACGACCGTTAGTGATTCCAGGCGAGAAGGCAGCTGGCGCATGGTGAATGGATCCACGTGTCCTGACGATTGTCCTTGTTGTCTGGTCTGTCATCAGCTAAGTGGAGATCGTGGGGCAGCGGTCAGCGCACGCTGATTGGTTCCACGTATGCATCCATGTGTACCTTTTGTCTCCTATACGATTGTCCATCGTGCGTGTCATACCCCAACCGATGGTGGAAACATCGGAGTGAGATGAAAACATGATTATTCATAGCATCACAACACTAAATTGTGACAATAATTAAAACATTCCAATTGCATAAATACTAATCATGAAATACATTGTTTCAAACCAACAATCAAATTGTAGTGTCACACCCCGATATTTCCACGTATTACCGGTGGGCCCGGTGGGGAGTATCGTGACGTAGTTGATATCATTATAGTCAATAACCACAGTTCAATGCACAGCGAAAGTCTAAAAGTAATAATATTACAAACCGAATGAAAGTAACATAAGTATTACGAACAGGATGTAAAAAGGATCCACAGGCGGATCAAAACAAAGGAAACATTGTTCAACAGATTTTAAAGTTATAAAGCTTGCAAGACTCTTTATTTATTCACTCAGGAGTAGCCAGCCTATTTCGCATAGTACCTGCACTTAACCTTTTGGAAAATACGTCAGTTTACACTTGTAAATACAATTAACTGACACTTTTGAAAATGTTTTAAGAAAATTGATTTAGATGCACAAGGCACCAATAATCTTTTATAACTTGGGATAATTATTTAAAAATAAACTTGTAAAAGAATTATATGTCTGTTATACGTTCAGTAGCCCGGGCTGAATACTGGGTTAAACATTAATAGACACACCACATAATATATCCCACGGCGAGTTATTCTCGAACAGGCGGGTACATTATTTTTACAAACGCACCGGCAGGTGTATGCCTACACCCCGTGCTTAAGTCGTGGCCATTTCAATGAATGAGCCGAGGATATCCAGGACATGGTCATTAACCCCCCAAAGGCTTAAAACAAACAAAACAGGTTAAATGAGCTATCTCAATGATTCAACCTTCATATGATTAAAAATTCGATACCCGACCAAGCAGTATTTTATATACCGTACCCCAAGCCCGTATAATGGAAAATAAGTTAAAAGTATTTACCTGAGCAAAAATACAATTTTATCTCAGCCGTACACAATCAGCAAGTGCAAATATCTTTTATTGGGCTCCAAAATCTGGAACGAAGGTTTTAATAATCTATTAGATTCCTAACAGGTCTTATTTAAGTTTAAACTTAGACCGGTTAGTTTTAAAGAAAGATATACGGTTCAAAACGCAAGATTAAGCGAAGACCGGATTAGAATGTGATTTAGACCCGACAAGTATGAAGACTTGTATAATATGGGTAAACTAAACACATTCCGGATCTAGAAGCAAAAATGATAAGGTTTGACCCGTTTCGGTCAATTTATGCAAACTAGTAACATAAACCGTGCCGAACGCGAAAAATGCATAACGGGTAACCAAATGAGTCATGTACAGGTTACCTAAGTTAATATGCTTAAAATGTGTTATGATATCAGTATGATACCTTCCATTATGCCCAAAACGAATTTAAAATCAATTTAAGCCCCGTAGGGGTATTTTGGCCATTTTAAAGATTATAAAAGAGGTTAAATGACAATCTGAGGTTCTGGTCTAAAATGATCAGTAAAAATATTTACTTTAGTAGTTTATATCAGTTAGATATCATATATGGGTGAAATTTATCATTTATGGCCAAACTATGCACCATAAGGGCATTTTGGTCATTTCACATAAGCCTTAAAGGTCAAATTTGGAAATCTGAGTTCAAAACTTTTACTTACTGTTAAAGTATAAAAATTTATTCATAACATCAGTAGGTAACAAGCTTTAGGTGTCAAATATGGTTTTAAACCATACTATGCGCCTAAATCGCATAAAAGTCGGTATTTGTCGGTATTCGGGTTAAATAAGTAAATCTAAGATTTTGAACAGCCTTTACTGTTTAAAATAATTTATTTAATATATAAAATCAGTATAAAAAGGTTTGATATGTAAAGGATGTGTAAAACTCATTTTATTAGTAAAAAGGGCATAACCGTCAATTACCGAATCAATGCAAGAACCCTATGTTATGATCAGTTTAAAATTTAATAAAAATATCCAAAAATCCCTAAATATTATATCTTAACAGTGGGTAGAAAGTTTGGTGTCAAAATTTGGGTTTAAATAGGTTTTATGCCAAAAATGCGTTTAATTAATAAGAAGGCTTCAATTTACAATATTAAGCATAACTCCTAATTTAGACCTCAAACTGATGTCAAATTTTTAGGACATGTTTATAAATCAGTAATAAAGGTTTTTGTCCTCTCACATTTTCAAAAATCTTGTTTTAATATCAAAAGGGCATAATGGTCAATAATTAAGCAATTAACGGAACATGCATATGAATCAGATTTAATAGGAACCATATAGTATAATCTCAGAGGGTTATACTAACATGAAGTATGGTCCTAAAGGAACCCAAAGGAATATCTAAACAAAGCTAAATCGGGTCAGAACTGAAAGTCAAAGCAAAAGTCAACTTTTGCGACTTTCGGTTCCGAACCGAGCCTAAACTCAGAATTGTCGGGTTGAACATGCCTAGACATGTTCAATTAATATTTACCAAGTTATTAAAGTGACAAAACTGATTTTATTTCCTTTACATCATTAGTTATGAATTTTATTTAAAAACCGACTTGTTTGACTTCTATCTAATTACTTTGACCCGACAATTAACTAAGCAAACGTGGTAATTAGGAGGTGCCCTTTTGAGGGTTTAATACCTACCTAATTACGATCACGTAGCCATGTTCGTTGCAAACAATGGCTAGACCGTACAAGGTCTAATAAAAAGTCAAAGCGGTTATCGAAACATTTGACTTTTTCGGCTTTAAAAGCCAATAAACTGAACTAGGCACAAAAAGGGATGCTTACAAAGGGTCCAATGGACTGAAAGGAGGTTCCCAAAGGTTCAGGATCCTCTTAGTTGAGAGCTAGAGCAAATTTTGGAAAGATGGTGTGAATTGAACAAGTGAAACCCACCTCTATATATAGTTTTCAGGATCGCATAGGATCGTGACAAGTGTCGGAAGGTATAACCAGATCATAACAGGTATAATACCATCTTTTATAATCAATGTGCAGCCCAAGGATTCAATTTGATGGTTTTGTTGTGAGTGTTCAACAGAGAAACGAAACCAGCAACTAAATAAACAGTCTGATGTTGCTGCTTGTGGGACGCGGCCCATGTAGAAGGCCCAAGGGGCTTACGCGGCCCGCCTAGATGTCTGGCCCAGCGAAAAAAGTTTGCTGAAATGCTGTTTTCGGTCCCTGTCTTCTTGTAACTGCATATTAACAGCCTTTTTAAACCCATATATCTTATAAAAAGACATATTTAGTCCCTCTGACTTCTGAATCAGATGGATACAGGTTTAAAACAACTTTTGAAAGTTGTCAAGATCAGAAACAAGTTTGCTGAATTACAGATTCAGCCCCTGTACATGTTAAATGCCATTTCTGACACATTTAAGGCCCGCTAAGCCATTTTCAAGGGTCTACAATGATGCCTGAACATAAGGAACATAAAACATTCTCAAACATATGTCGGATGTCGGTTCGTTTGGTCGTACGGTTGCGTTGTTCGGCTAATTACGACGAAACACGAACGGACGCGAAAAACGATCTAAATTACGCGACGAATGGAATTTTATCATGCCAATCACTAAAATAAAATATTTTAATGATTACATAAATTTTTGGATGTCCGGATATATTCAGAACGTAAGATATGCACGAAAATGCAAACTTATGCACTTTTTAACGCTTTTAGTCCCCGTTTGACTTAAAAGTTTATTTTTGCACACCGGACCCCTCAAAGCCTATTTCTAAGCTATGTAAAGGATATTTATGGTATTTTAACTTATAGTCAAGTTCCGGAATGTTCGCTACCATTCGATTCGATATACTTTTGCAGTTTGACGCAAATAGTCCTTTAGTCGCACAAAGTAGCGCGAAATGTCGTTTAATGATATCCAAGCCTTCCATGGCCCATAATGGGTATTCCCAAGCATGATTTTAAATATTACTACGGTCTCGTTCACTTAAATGGTCACCAAAAGGCGTAGATTCAAAAGTTTACGCTTTTGGTCCCTCTAATGCACAAACTTGCGCATATCATCGTTTAATAGCATCGAAGCCTTATCTAATCCATATTAGGCATTCTTAAGAGTATTATTAAACATCACGATGCTTCAGGTTCGTAAAAAGGTCATTCAGAGGTATAATTAAACATATTGACGCTTTTAACCCCTTAAACTTGCGAAGTTGCGCGTAACGTCACTTAAACGCATAAAAGCCTTAAACGGCCAATAATTGGAATTCCCGGGAGTATAATCAAATATCATGAAGCTCTCAGTTTGTTAAAAGGTCAATCAGAGGTGAGAATTAACATGTTGACGCTTTTAACCCTTCATTGCGCAAACTTTCAATTAATTACGCAAACGGCTACTCTTGATCAACAAGTGGCTCATATGTGAATAGGAACACCGTCTAACGTCATTCGAAGGCTTATACTAAGCACGTTGACACTTTTAGTCCTTTCGCATTAACAGTTTTCAATTTTTCGAAAAATTAGTCCCTTAAATTCAACGTTTGACTTTATTAGGGTTATTTACACGTGTCAATACACCATTGGACGTGATTTTACGAGGTGTTACATCCTCACCCCCTTAAAAGAAATCTCGACCTCAAGATTTGCTAAAATAATGGAAGTACTTTCTGACGTATCATGGACTTAACCTCCATAACATATTTGGGCCTCTAAGGGCATCTCAGTTGACCTATACAATAGGTCATACCTTCTTTCGGAGCTTCTTAACCTGTCGATCCTTAATCGATACGGGTTTTCTCATCAAATCGTAAATTTTCATTAGTCTGTATATCATTATGTGACAATGCTCTTGACTTATTGGCGAAGCATATCCTTAAATCACTAGTGTGGGATACAATGATTTCCATCAAGCTCCTCAGGTAAGTTTTAGCTTATAGGTTACCAATCTTGATATATTTGATTTCCTCGAATGATTCTATATATCAGAACTTAACTAGCCCGCTAAATTAAAAATTTAGCAGACCCTTCTTAGGGTGATACCTTCAATTGAACCTTATTCCTTATTAAGGACTTAAGAGGGTTGCGACTTTCATCAATCCTTGATTTTCCGCCGATTATTAGCAACTTTTAGACGATTACGAATTCGTATGATCTTATTCATTATTTCCAAGGTAATTTCAGGTCCTGCTAATTTGGACTTACAAAACTTCTGCCCAACATTAGATGTTTAACATTCCATCTATACAAAGTCTCCAAAGGAGCAGCCTTGATACTTATATAATAACTATTATAGAAAAGCTTATTTAGGGTGAGATGGTTATTCCAACTACTGCTTAAAACCAATCTTAAGGAATAGCTAATCCTTACAGTTAGTCGAACAAATTGACGATCCTGGGCAGCTGATGGCGATCCTTAATTGTTGCTTAAATAGGGTTGCGGTAATCAATGCATAAGCAGAATGTACCGTCTTTCTAATTAATAATACCGGAGCTCCTAGAATTATGATCTAGGATTTTATGAAATCCTTTCTAGAAGCTTTTCTGATTGACTCTTAGTTATCCCATTCCGTGGGTACTAACCAATATGGGGCTTTCCAATAGATGCAACTCTAAGCGAGGTATTAATCTTAACTCTACTTGTCTTAGGAGGTAAACAGGGTAGTCTTTGGAGAAGATAATCAAGACACAAGGAGATTACAGAGATTTTCCAAATCTCAGGCTCTGGTTCATTTATCATTGCCTGTGTCAAATAAGTGACACATTTACTTTACAAATCCATGGATACCCTAATTAGAGACACTTACATGGACATTTTTATTCTGGATATATTCATTGAATACCATTAGCTGACTTTAGTACAATATAACCATTGGGATATCTCAGTGGTCCCATGTATTAAACCTCCATACTGATCAGGCATGGAAGCAATCTATGGAACACATTAAGATACACCAATCCTCATATGGCGGTTTTATCATACAGTCTGGTATTCACAGTTGATAGAAATCAATGAGATAATAAAATAAAATCACATATATTGACGTACTCCATTTGGAGAAAGAGTACTCTAGAATTTTACGAATGAAGATTCTTGATAGGAAAAGAAGAAATGGTTCCTATGATTTTGCCTGTAAGTTTTACCTTACACTTAATATATGGGGTTCTTATAGGAAAATTCTAAAAGTTTGCTAAGCTTGTGGTCTTATGCGAGACTCAGTAGCACCTGAATCCAAACTAACTCTCAGCAATAAAATCACAATAAGGGATTTATTTGGTGTCATTATTGATACGAACTGCCTCTAACATTCATCAGGAGGGTTTAGGCGCCTCCATTCTTAATCCTTCTATACTTAGCTATAAAATCTTTGACAGTTTTAGGGCAGTCTCAGCTTCGACTGGTTTATTTCTAAATCTATATAACGTGAGTAGCTGAGATAGATCCATAATGGATTTATAAGAAGCAGGCTTTGAAACCTTAATGTGTCCTCTTATTACCGATGCTAAACCATCCATAATTAATGCATTAAGCTTAGATTTTGGGTTAACCGAATAGGGCACTATCTCAGATAATAAACTAAAGTCTGTAACATTCTGTCGACAGTCTAGATCCTTCATGGTGAGAGTCAGAAAATTCTTATTCCACCTTTTCCATTCCGTGTCGCAGTCAATCGGTTTTTCTGATTAGTCCATGAACTTGGACCGTCCCAAAATGTGTAAGAGCATTTTTTCCTGTAATTTCCTTAATGTCTTCCACCAATTAAGGGCACTGCCCTTGAATGACTGTGATACATATCTCACAATGTCTTTCTCAGCACAACCGCTGATGTTCATAATGGTTTCCATTTTATCCAAGAATTTTACGAAATCAATGGCTCCCTTTTTCGCCATTGAAGTCTCTTTGTCTTGCAAGAGACAAGGTACTTTTAAGTACATCCTTTAGAGGAACGGGGCTCCTCACTATATGTCATCTTATTTGGTTTGTTCTTCGCATTCGAATTGTGAGCAAAACTCTTCTCATGAGCAGGGAATTACGATTTAGAGCAAGTAGCATTCTGCTTTTCAAACCTTTTCATGACCCTTCTCATAATCTTTCTAACAGCTGCGTCAGTTACAGCTTAGAGATTGACTCTATTAACCTTAAGGTTCACATTTGTCGCATTATTAGCATTTTTCGCATTATTAGTATCGCGACTGTTATTTGTCTTATTCAAGTTTGCCATACTTGAAGCTTGGCACTAAATACCAAAATTAAACAATTGCTTATTTGCATTTCTATAGCTAGTCATCGTCCTGACGACCAACATACTTTAGCCTTGGTTCCCTTAAACCATACCGGCTAATAGGGTATGAATATTCCTAATGAATGTCATTTGTATGCATATCAATTACATTCAGCCTAGGTCACAAAAGGACCATCAACGACCTTTAGGGTTTGGACTGAGTCCATTTCCTTTTGTACAGGGGATCACAATGTCACAACTGTCTTTGTTATACTGACGATTTTTGATGGCTCGAAGGCTTACCACAATGACTTTCACATATGAAATATGAGTCCATCAGGAAGGACTTAATAATCATATGGCATGAAGGCCTAGTTGCAAAGGACAATATAAGATATGGCAAAAAGCCTGTCACGGAGGACATTAATTTATGAGCCGCAGTCTTATTAGATCAGGGGCTTTAAGATTTAAACCTAGTTCTTTACCGTTGGACAGGGAGTCATAGACTACATCTGTCATCGTCTTAAAAGACGATTCATTTTGGCACATAGGCAAATCATAGGACATCACTAATGGATGCTTACATATATACACATGTATATATATATATTCGATTATTGCAATCAAGTATTTTAGTCATGATCTTATCGATCTTATAGACAATAAGGCTTGGGCATTGCCCATCACCTTTTGACGATGAACCATAACGGCCACTCTTGACAATGTCTCTAATGGACAGTATAGTATATAACCCGTAGGCGACATAAATCCTACTAGTGATTCGGGATAACGCCACGAAGGGTAATACAATAAACACACTTATATATAGGAAGTACCAGCGGCATATCCACCATGTGTTTATTGTATTACTCTAGTTTCGTTATCTAAATCACCGAAAATTTATGCATAAACTATAACTATCGAGTCGCAAAGTACATCTTAAAAATCTCACTATGAAGATAGGAAGGCCTAAGCCTATACTTCAAAAATAATACGATCATCGTATCAGATGATATTAGTCATGATCGCATTGATCATATAGACTATTATGCTTGGACATAGTCCAATATCTTTAGACAGGGGGTCATAGACCACAACTGTCGTTGTCTTAATGGAAAACAAGTTTAGCCCGTAGGCACTTCATCACTAACGGATGTTTATATTTTAATCATCACATTGATGATACTTGCCATGATCTAATTCGATCATATAGGCTTTAAGGCTTGGACATAGACCAAATACCTTGACGGCTGGTGTGGTTTCTCAAGTCACACCGCCAGTAGTGTTAACATGTTCTTGGATGTTAACAAGGATTAATCTGTCTTAATGGTTACACGATAATACCATGATCGCATTGATCATATGGGTTTGGAGGCTTGAACATAGTTCACTACCTCTGGATAGAATGGGTATCTCCCTTAACTATCCTAGTAGAAGGAGTAATTACCCTTAACTACCAAAAGTTTTGGCCAACTAACGTGGTCTTGCCACTTAGAAGGGGTAAACCATTAAGAAGATCTTTTGAAATTATTTATCTGATCGTTAAAGTTCGAATAAAATTCACACTAATGGTTGATAAAGGACGATATGAATACCTATTTAAAATTTCCAAAATTTTCAATAAATCATTAGGAAATTTACTATAGTGCCTTAAACAGGACTTTTAGTATCATATTTGTCCATAGAGGACCAAAAATTATAAGTCCGCATAGAGACTATAAAATGTCATAAGTCCGTATAGGGAATATATTAAAACAGTTTGCCCATGAAGGGGCTAAAACGAAAAGTCATATCTACAAAGAGGTTATAATGAAATATCATGTCCACTAAAGGACTTATAATGAAATCTCTTGCTTACGGAAGGACTATTTAGAAATAACATATCCCAATAGGGAGTTAATGAAATAATACGTCCATAAAAGGACTTAAAACAAAAGATAAGTTCATTAGAGAATTATAATAAACAAACGTCCACGTATGGACTACACAGGAAGATAAGTCCTTATTGAGACTTTGAGGTAATACTAGTCCATGCAGGGACTGAAATGAAAATATAAGTCCATGTAAGGACTATAAGATATGTCAATATGGGGATTTTAGTGAAATGATATGTCCTCGGAAGGACTATGGTGAATTATTATGTCCGCCAAGGTACTTTAATGAAATAATATATCGACAAAAGACTTTAATGGAATGATATGTCTATGAAAAGACTATTTTAAAGTATGATGTCCTCGAAAGGACTATTATTGAATATAATGTCCTTGAAAGGACTATAGTGAATTATAATGTCCTCAAAGGGATTTTTAATAGATAGACGTATATATTTATGGAGTCTTATCAAAAGGGGTTAGTCTACAAGGACTATGATGTAATAACATGTCCACAAAGGACTACAATAATCAAATGCCCAAACAGGGACTTAAATGAAAAGAAGTATGATGGAAGGAGGGTCTTCAAATGTCTTCCTTTCTTTATTCTGATTGCTTCTTCATCTTTATTTATCGTACGCAGTAGCGACTCTGAAGATTTTAGAGAATAAGTAATATTTCAAATCAGGATCCATTGCAGAAGTAGAATCCAAGGATTCACTGATTAAGGAATGGCATGGATCACAGATTAGGTTTTGACTAGTATAGTCTAAGTTTGAAATTTGCAAACTCGGAGGTAAGAATTAGGGTTTAATATCATCCACATGTATCATCTTCAATATGGGAGCCTCAGGGACCTTCTGGTATGGACTCCGTAGTCTGCATAAGGGTTTAAACAAGTTTGGTTTTGGGAAAAGGTCCATAAAGGTCTTTCCTCCAACTGGTTGCACGCTTATTCTAGCCGCGGTACGAAGCTTGGCATTTCTAGGCTTCGGAGGTGGAGAATTTCCATCGACAGCTTCTGTGCTTGGCGACATATTCAAAATACATAAAATCGAAAGCAATGTTTACTTAATAGGGATGAGAGCATTCCTATGTAAGGTCTAGACTCAGAAGGTCTAAGTAATGTGCAACCGTGTCATTTGAGATTAAACACCGAAGGCTAGTGTTTAATTCACTCAAACGTTGGCTCTGATACCAACCTGTCACACCCCGATATTTCACGTATTACCGGTGGGCCCGGTGGGGAGTATCGTGACGTAGTTGATATCATTATAGTCAATAATCACAGTTCAATGCACAGCGGAAGTCTAAAAGTAATAATATTACAAACCGAATGAAAGTAACATAAGTATTACGAACGGGATGTAAAAAGGATCCACAGGCAGATCAAAACAAAGGAAACATTGTTCAACATATTTTAAAGTGATAAAGCTTGCAAGACTCTTTATTTATTCACTCAGGAGTAGCCAACCTATTTCGCATAGTACCTGCACTTAACCTTTTGGAAAATACGTCAGTTTACACTGGTAAATACAATTAACTGACCCTTTTGAAAATGTTTTAAGAAAATCGATTTAGATGCACAAGGCACCAATAATCTTTTATAACTTGGGATAATTATTTAAAAATAAACTTGTAAAATAATTATATGTCTGTTATACGTTTAGTAGCCCGGGCTGAATACCGGGTTAAAGATTAATAGACACACCACATAATATATCCCTCGGCGAGTTATTCTCGAATAGGCAGGTACATTATTTTTACATACGTACCGGCAGGTGTATGCCTACACCCAGTGCTTAAGTCGTGGCCATTTCAATGAATGAGCCGAGGATATCCAGGACATGGCTTAAAACAAAGAAAACAGATTAAACAGGTTATCTCAATGATTCAACCTTCATTTGATTAAAAATTCGATACCCGACCAAGCGGTATTTTATATACCGTACCCCAAGCCCGTATAAGGGAAAATAAGTTAAAAGTATTTACTTGAGCAAAAATACAATTTTATCTCAGCCGTATACAATCAGCAAGTGCAAATATTTTTTACTGGGCTCCTAAATCTGGAATGAATGTTTTAATAACCTATTAGATTCCTAACGGGTCTTATTTAAGTTTAAACTTAGACCGGTTAGTTTTAAAGAAAGATATACGGTTCAAAACGCAAGATTAAGCGAAGACCGGATTAGAATGTGATTTAGACCCGACAAGTATGAAGACTTGTATAATATGGGTAAACTAAACACATTCTGGATCTTGAAGCAAAAATGATAAGGTTTGGCCCGTTTCGGTCAATTTATGCAGACTAGTCACATAAACCGTACCGAACGCGAAAAATGGATAACGGGTAACCAAATGAGTCATGTACAGGTTCCCTAAGTTAATATGCTTAAAATGTGTTATGATATCAGTAGGATACCTTCCATTATGCCCAAAATGAATTTAAAATCAATTTAAGCCCCGTAGGGGTATTTTGGTCATTTTAAAGATTATAAAAGAGGTTAAATGACAATATGAGGTTCTTGTCTAAAATGATCAGTAAAAATATTTATTTTAGTAATTTATATCAGTAAGATATCATATATAGGTGAAATTTATCATTTATGGCCAAACTATGCTCCATAGGGGCATTTTTGGTCATTTCACATAAGCCTTAAAGGTCAAATTTGGAAATCTGAGTTCGAAACTTTTACTTAATGTTAAAGTATAAAAATTTATTCATAAAATCAGTAGGTAACAAGCTCTAGGTGTCAAATATGGTTTTAAACCATACTATGCGCCTAAATCGTATAAAAGTCGGTATTTGTCGGTATTCGGGTTAAATAAGTAAATCTGAGATTTTGAACAGCCTTTACTGTTTAAAACAATTTATTTAATATACAAAATCAGTAGAAAAAGGTTTGATATGTAAAGGATGTGTAAAACTCATTTTATTAGTAAAAAGAGCATAATCGTCAATTACCGAATCAATGAAAGAACCCTATGTTATGATCAGTTTAAAATTTAATAAAAATATCCAAAAATCCCTAAATATTATATCTTAACAGTGGGTAGAAAGTTTAGTGTCAAAATTTGGGTTTAAATAGGTTTTATGCCAAAAATGCCGTTTAATTAATAAAAAGGCTTCAATTTACGATATTGAGCATAACTCCTAATTTAGACCTCAAACTGATGTCAAATTTTTAGGACATGTTTATAAATTAGTAATAAAGGTTTTTTTCATCTCATATTTTCAAAAATATCGTTTTAATATCAAAAGGGCAAAATGGTCAATAATTAAGCAATTAACTGAACATGCATATGAATCAGATTTAATAGGAACCATATAGTATAATCTCAGAGGGTTATACTAACATGAAGTATGGTCCTAAAGGAACCCTAATGCATTTCTAAACTAAGCTAAATTGGGTCAGAACTGAAAGTTAAAGCAAAAGTCAACTTTTGCGACTTTCGGTTCCGAACCGAGCCTAAACTCAGAATTGTCGGGTTGAACATGCCTAGACATGTTCAATTAATATTTACCAAGTTATTAAAGTGACAAAACTGATTTTATTGCCTTTACATCATTAGTTATGAATTTTATTTAAAAACCGACTTGTTTGACTTCTATCTAATTACTTTGACCCGACAATTAACTAAGCAAACGTGGTAATTAGGAGGTGCCCTTTTGAGGGTTTAATACCTACCTAATTATGATCACGTAGCCATGTTCGTTGCGAACAATGGCTAGACCGTACAAGGTCTAATAAAAAGTCAAAGCGGTTATCGATACATTTGACTTTTTCGGCTTTAAAAGCCAATAAACTGAACTAGGCACGAAAGGGATGCTTACAAAGGGTCCAATGGACTGAAAGGAGGTTCCCAAAGGTTCAAGATCCTCTTAGTTGAGAGCTAGAGCAGATTTTGGAAAGATGGTATGAATTGAACAAGTGATCGCATAGGATCGTGACAAGTGTCGGAAGGTATAACCAGATCATAACAGGTGTAATACCATATTTTATAATCAATGTGCAGCCCAAAGATTCAATTTGAGGGTTTTGTTGTGAGTGTTCAACAGAGAAACGAAACCAGAAACTAAATAAACAGTCTGCTGTTGCTGCTTGTGGGACGCGGCCCGCGTAGAAGGCCCAAGGGGCTTACGCGGCCTGCCTAGATGTCTGGCCCAGCGAAAAAAGTTTGCTGAAATGCTGTTTTCAGTCCCTGTCTTCTTGTAACTGCATATTAACAGCCTTTTAAACCCATATATCTTATAAAAAGACATATTTAGTCCCTCTGACTTCTGAATCAGATGGATACAGGTTTAAAACAGCTTTTGAAAGTTGTCAAGATCAGAAACAAGTTTGCTGAATTACAGATTCAGCCCCTTTACATGGTAAATGCCATTTCTGACACATTTAAGGCCCGCTAAGCCATTTTCAAAGCTCTACAATGATTCCTAAACATAAGGAACATAAAACATGCTCAAACATATGTCGGATGTCGGTTCGTTTGGTCGTACGGTTGCGTTGTTTGGCTAATTACGACGAAACACGAACGGACGCGAAAACGATCCAAATCACGCGACGAATGGAATTTTATCATGCCAATCACCAAAATAAAATATTTTAATAATTACATAAACTTTTGGATGTCCGAATATATTCAGAACGTAAGATATGCGCGAAAATGCAAACTTTTGCACTTTTTGACGCTTTTAGTCCCTGTTTGACTTAAAAGTTTATTTTTGCACGCCGGACCCCTCAAAGACTATTTCTAAGCTATGTAAAGGATATTTATGGTATTTTAACTTATATTCAAGTTCCGGAATGTTCTCTACCATTCGATTCGATATACTTTTGCAGTTTGACGCAAATAGTCCTTTAATCGCACAAAGTAGCGCGAAATTTCGTTTACTGATATCCAAGCCTTCCATGGCCCATAATGGGTATTCCCAAGAATGTGTTTAAATATTACTATGCTCTCGTTTGCTGAAATGGTCACCAAAAGGCGTAGATTCAAAAGTTGACGCTTTTGGTCCCTCTAATGCACAAACTTGCGCATATCATCGTTTAATAGCATCAAAGCCTTATCTAATCCATATTAGGCATTCTTGAGAGTAATATTAAACATCTCAATGCTTCGGGTTCGTAAAAAGGTCATTCAGAGGTATAATTAAACATATTGACGCTTTTAACCCATTAAACTTGCGAAGTTGCGCGTAACGTCACTTAAAGGCATAAAATCCTTAAACGGCCAATAATTGGCATTCCCGGGAGTATAATAAAATACCATGAAGCTCTCGGTTTGTTAAAAGGTCACTCAGAGGTAAGAATTAACATGTTGACGCTTTTAACCCTTCATAACTTTCAATTAATTACGCAAACGGCTACTCTTGATCAACAAGTGGCTCATATGTGAATAGGAACACTGTGTAACGTCATTCGAAGGCTTATACTAAGCATGTTGACACTTTTAGTCCTTTCACATTAATAGTTTTTGTTTTTTTGAAAAATTAGTCCCTTAAATTCAACGTTTGACTTTATTAGGGTTATTTACACGTGTCAATACACCATTGGATGTGATTTTACGAGGTGTTACATGTAGCAACATAAACATGGAACATAAATGATTGTTTATTCATTTAGGTGTATATCTAAGTCCACCCTAAACTTGTTTCTTGGATCATCACCTATCAACCTGCAACATGTATTAAAATAAATGATCAACAAATATGTTGGCGAGTATACAAGTTTGAATACATAGCATAATAGTAAAAATGTTTTAAAGGTGCTCATATCCAACATGATAAGATGTATACAATGTTACTAACATGCTATACTAGTGTAAACTATATGTCAAACCAGAGTTTAACGCAATAGTGATTACCCAACATCGTCGAAACAAAGAGGGTGTAATGGTGTTTACTTAACAATACCACAAGAATACGGGCGGGGTGTTAATCCTATAGCGCTATAATTGTAAAGGTATGCTTGCAAAGTTAATGAGCATATAGACACTTATAAACATAGCATATGAGATTAACAAGTATAACAACTCTCATGTTTAATAGTGGATAGAGTGTGATTTGATAAACATGTTTAATAGTGTTGCATGTTTTTGGATATATGTACATGTTGCACCCAAAGTGTTTAAAAAGAAAAAGGGATCAAATATACTCATAGTTTTGCGTAGGATTCCACGAAAACCGAGAGCTGATAGAGTAAGGTTGGTACACCGAGGTCACCCTGAAATGGGTAAATGAAGGTGTTTGTATTCTGATGTGAAAAGGGTCCAATCAGATGTTAAAAATCATGAAAGTACGAAATAAGCAAGTAATAGACCCTTTCGTGCGAAAAGGATCCTTTTGTGCGAAAGGTTGTAGCCTTTTGTGCGACAGGGGTCCATTTTGTGCGACTGGTCTGTCTTAAACATGGATTTGTGCGTAAAATTTAATCGTAAACTTATTTAAACATGAAACAGTTACAGTAGTTGTTAGACAAATTGAAAACAGAAAGTAAAAATGGCCAAATAGTCAAGTAAGGACAACCCAGGTGTGCCAACACAACATGAAAGGCGTGAGCCAAGTGTTGGAGGCTGGACGGGGTTAACTTACTTTTTGACTAGCAAACTGTTTGGAGTTCATCATTGATGAACTGTCATAAAACAGAGACATGATTCGAAAACGAAAACATGATAACCAGTTCCCTTTCGTGCGAAAGGGATCCTATCGTGCAGCAGGTGTCTGTTTTATCGAAAAGCGTTTGTTTAATCCGTCTAAACAGGTCCTTTCTTGGTGGAAATTAACCCTAACACAAACCCACAACTATGGACTGAGTTGTGAGTCTGGTGGGTACCAGATTCCACCAAGTTCGTAGCAGAAAATAAGTGAAATGTATGAATAAATTGTAAAAACATCCAAGTTTGAAGATCTTTGATTTGAATCTCATATATGGTGAGGTTTCAACATCAGTTTGCCCAAGCAAACTCGTGAAAACCTTCCATGAGACATATTCAAACCAAGTGTTTTGTAAAAAGTTAGAGAAATGGAAATTAAATTCAAGAAATATAAAGAAAATGAATGGAAAATGAAAGAAAATCAATACCAATCTTTTGATTGCGAGAGAGAAAATTCAAAGCGTTTTGGAGAGTGTTTATGAGACTAAGCAAGCAAAATGAGTGAAGTAGTGCACCTATTTATAGGTTTTAGGGTGAGTTGGGACGACAAGGAGGTTGGGGCGACAGGCCTAGTCGCACGAAATGAGTCCTTTCGTGCGAGAGGGGTCTTCCCTTCCTCTCGAAGGTTCAAGTTCGATTATTTGTTGTGTTTTAGCCGGTTTTAAGTGTAACAAACATAAATGTGTATCGTGTAAATATAAAACATGTATAATGGTGTTTAAAACATTGATTTTTTTATAAACATGCACATGAGTCTAACATGAATAACATGATAGTGAATAAAATACTTGTGTTTTCATTATGATCATTAGTCTCAGATTACAAAGTTGAAATGAGATAGAATACAATACAAATACAATTTTCCAAAAATAGGATTACAACAAAACTTCCAAATCGGGAATGTATAAAAGTGTGAAGCGTTACAGTGCGACACGATCAGGTACAGCATGTTGGATGCTTATTGGCCCACTATTCTGCCAATTGTACCTTTTTTACTTGTCCCATGTTTACTTGCGCTTCTTTCCTCTACGCGACCCAAGGCATAATCTGAGTAGTCAGTGCAAGGTCAAGGAAGACAAGTCCTTTGCCATAGGAGCTGAGTGTCAAAGCTTATCTCATCTTGGTCCTGACCTCGCGAGCGACTTGGAACACATCTGTGTAGCCGACGCGAGGTCGGGGAAGTTATCAATTTGGTTTAATTTAGGTATGGTCTCGCGCGCGACATAAGGATGACTTGGATGGTCGGCGCAGGATTTAGGACCATACCCCTTCAAGTCCCCCCAGTCCAGTGCTGCTTCCATGTGCGAGGCAAGTGGTTGAAGCTCTGGACTAGAAAATAAAAATTAAGTCTTTGCGCTTGCTTTGGTGTTCAAGAAGGCATCTTTTGTGCTAGATAAGTTGGCGCGCGGGTTTTGTGTCACAACTTACAAGTGTCAGATGCACCGTTTCGTCTGGTGTCAGGAGAGTGAGGCCGACGCGCGTGTGGTAACTTTCACTCCGGTTTTCACGTCTGACGTGTCGTCCTGTGGTTGGATACGCGCTTCACGTGACTCGGCATGTTTACCCATCACCTTAAATGCGATGGGTTTAAATAGGTGAAGACCTATTGGTAGAAGACATCTCTCATTGAATTTTCTCTCGCTTTTTCTTTAAATCTTCAAATTTTCAAGAGTTCTTTGAAGATCATCAAGTTTTCTTCAAGTTTTCTCCAAGTTTTCTTCAAGTTCTTCATCTATTGTCAATTTTTGATATACCAACGACGTCGTGGTAGTAGTAGAATCTGGTGGCCTGATGCCGCCGTCGAAGTGGGAAGAAGGTCTGTTTGAGCAGATAGTCCGGGGCCATCAGTTCTCCAGCGAATGGGATGCACGATATCCGGCCAAGGGCCAAACCACCGCCGATGCGACACCGGGCTATATCACTCTGTTTGTAGACTTCTTCGGAGATGTAACTTCTGGTTACCAGCCACCCACTTTTTTGGTGCACTTCTCACCTTCTACCGTGTTCATGTCTCTCAACTGAGCCTGTTAGGCATGGTGAGGATCAGACATTTTGAATTCTACTGCCGGTCACAGGGGTTAGAGCCAACTATTGAACGATTTTGCGCCTTCTACCAGTTGCAGGTCAACCTGGGTTTCTTTTCGTTTGCCACTCGCAGCTTGAAAAAGCTTCTCATCAATCCCCCCAAAAGTTATCACGACTGGAAGGGTAAATTTTTCTTTATTCGCGAGGAAGTAATCCCGATCATGATAGAGTTTCACGAATCTGCGCCGATCCCCAAGGAGGATATTAAAATACCTAAAGGCACGCCTTGGTATGAAAAGTTGCAACAACTTCCCAACCAATCCTTTGGTGAACAAGTGTTGGTGACTCCTGGCATGAGTGACAAATGGCCAAGCACCAGCACTAATGTGCATGTTCTTTTGTTGGAAAGCGAGGGTAAGTTCCATCTCTTTATTGTTTCTTCCTTTTAAGAATTTGTGACAATGAAGTCTTCTGATGTTACATTATTGCATTTATAAAAAGGTAGAGCTTTATCATCGTGCATTCCCGGCTCACGCCAGTGTTATGGGTGTGCGACCTGTGTGCGAGGATGAAGAGATTTGGCAAGAACAGATTAAAGGGAATTTTATGTATCCTCCTTCCGACGTTTTCACCGCGCCTCCCACTGCAACTGAAGGTGTGCGTGTACCAAATCCTAAGTCTTGTAGGGCTATAACTCCTGCTGGAGAGGAAGTTGCACTACTTTCTAGCGAGGAGTCTATAGCTTCTTCGGAACATGGGCTAAAATCTCACCCTGATGTGTTTGCAGGTAGCGTGCGCGATCTTTGCATTGACCATGAGCAGAAGAAGCCGAAAAGGGTGAGCAAGAAAAACGTGGTTACCATTGTTGAGGGGGCGCGCCCCGTAAAACAAGAGGCGAAACTTGCAGCTTATGACGCTGCTTCGCACAAAGGTATGACTCGCCCTCATCAATGCATATTAGACGATTTTGTCATTGTAGCTGATTCCATGAAGGAATTGTATTCTCTAGGTGGGATGTTTAAAGCTACCGTGGCAGCCAGCACGCGGAGTTCAGGGAGTGTGAGCTCCAAAGGTCAGCCTTTTGGTGCGACTCCTACATCTATCCCTGTTGAAAAGGGAATAGAATCTGATCCTTTCCCTGAGCTGACAAGGAAGAGTGCCTTGAAGAGGCAGTGTGAGGAGTCCATGCCTAACCCCGCCCCTGGAGCTAAAAAGGTTGCATCTGGCAATCCTATGATCGGGTGTCACACCCTGATATTTCCATGTATTACCGGTGGGCCCGGTGGGGAGTATCGTGACGTAGTTGATATCATCATAGTCAAACAACACAATTTAAATGCACAGTGGAAGCAAAAGATGAATCACATTACAAACCGAATATAAGTAATATCAAAGTATTACAACGGAATGTAAAAGATCCACAGGCGGATCAAAAGATAAAAAGATCATTGTTCAACAGACTTTAACATCTAAAGCTTGCAAGACTTGATTATTGATGCCAGGAGTAGCCAGCCTATTTCGTCTAGTATCTGCACTTAGCCTTTTTGGAAAATACGTCAGTTTACACTGGTAAATACAATTAACTGACTCATTTTGAAAAGAGTTTAAGAAAATTAGTTTGAATGCACACGGCACAAAATATCTTTTATAACTTGGGACAAGAAGTTAAAAATAATCTTGTATACAGTTTTACTTATTTGTCGTCCGTCAGTGCCGGTTAGAAGAGCCGGTCAAGATTAATTGACACGCCACAGGTATAATGCCCACAAGGTTGATTCCTTTAAGTGGATTACCAGTTTTTACATATGCAACTGTCAGGTGTATGCCTACACCCCTTGCTTAAGTCGTGGCCATTTCTTTGAATAATGCCAAGGATATCCGGGACATGGTCATTTAACCCCCAAAGGCCATACACCAAATAATACAGATTAAAACAGGTTATGTAAATACATTAATCATAATCCGATTTAAATGACTACATACCCGACCAAACGGTATTATTATAATACCGTATCCCAAGCCCGTATAGGGAAAATAAGTTAAGAGTATTTACCTGAGCAAATATTCAAATGTATCTCAACCGTATTCAATCAGGAAGTGCAGATAGCTTTTACTGGTCTCCTAATTTGGAACGAAGGTTTTTAATAACCTATTAGATTCCTAACGGGTCTTAATTAAGCCTATGCTTAGACCGACTAGTTTTAAAGGAGGATATACGGTTCAAACGCAAGATTAAGCGAAGACCGGATTAGAATGTGATTTAGACCCGACAAGTTTGAAGACTTGTGTAATATGGGTTAACTAAACACATTCTGGGTTTTGAGATAAAATGATAAGGTTTGATCCGTTTCGGTCAATTTATGCAAACTAGTTACATAAACCGTACCGAACGCGATAAATGCGTAACGGGTAACCAATTGAGTCATGAATAGGTTTCCTATGTTAATATGCCTTAAATATGTTGTGATATCAGTAGGATATCTTCCATTATGCCCAAAACGGATTTAAACTCAAATTAAGCCCCGTAGGGGTATTTTGGTCATTTTAAAGATTATAAAAGAGATTAAATATAAATCTGAGGTTCAGGTCTGAATTAATCAGTAAAAATATTTAATTTAATAATTTATATCAGTAGGGTATTACATATATGTGAAATTTATCTTTTATAACCAAACTATACACCGTATGGGCATTTTGGTAATTTCACATAGGCTTTTAAAGGTCAAATTTGGAAATCTGGGTTCAAAAACTTTTCTTACTGTTAAAGTATATAAATTTACTTAAAACATCAGTAGGTATTAAGTTTTATATGCCAAAAATAGTTTTAACTCATACTATGCGTTTAAAACGCGCAAAAGTCGGTTTTAAGCGATTTTCGGGTTATAATAGGAAATCTGAGTTTTTAATCAGTTTATAAAGTTCAAAATATTTTATTTATCATATAAAATCAGTAGCAAAAAGTTTGGTGTCAAAACATTATGTAAAACTCATTTTATATGCCAAAAGGGCAAAACCGACAATTACCGATCAAGGCATGAACCCTATGCCATGATCAGTTTAAAAATAAATAAAAATCTTCAAAAATCTCAAAATATTATATTACATCAGTGGGTAAAAAGTTTGGTGTCAAAATTTAGGTTTAGATAGGCTTTATGCTAATAATGCCGTTTAATTAATAAAAAGCTTTCAAATTACGATATTGAGCATAGCTCCTAATTTAAACCTCAAACTGATGTCAAATTTTTTGGACATGTTTATAAATCAGTAATAAAGGTTTTTGCCCTCTCACATTTTCAAAAATCTCGTTTTAAGGTCAAAAGGGCATAATGGTCAACTTTTAAGCATTTAACGGAAACATGCAATGAACTAGGATTTCTAAGGAACCAAGTTGTATTAAATTGGAGGGTTATACTAACATATAATACGGTCCTAAAGAAATCCTAAGGCATATCTAAACTAAGTTAAATCGGGTCAGAACTGAAAGTCAAAGCAAAAGTCTACTTTTGCGACTTTCGGTTCCGAACCGAGCCTAAACTCAAAATTGACGGATTGAACATGCTTAGACATGTTCTTACATTAATTACCAAGTTATATAAGTGTTAAAACAGGTTTCATAACTTCTACGTTGTTAGTTACGAGTTTATTTGCAAAAATGGCTTTCTGTTGACTTTTTAATATTAAGTTTGACCCGACAATTGACCTAGTTAGAGTGGAAATCACAGGGTGCCCTTTTAAGGGTTTATTACCCACATAATTACCAACTCATAGCCACTTTCAATTCGAATAATGGCTGGATTGATAGTGATTAAACAGAAAGTCAAAGTTTAATCATGATAACCTTGACTTATGGCAATTAACTAATTAAAACTTAATTAGAGAAGCTAAGAGTACTTACATATGGTCCTATGGACTGAATATAACTTAGAGGAGGTTCCAAGATGTTCAGGATCCTCAGATTTGAGAGAGAGCAAGAACTCAAGAAAATGGTGCAAGTGAAATGAATTGGGTTCTTGGTCTATTTATAGTGTTTGAGGGAAAATGGATGATCAACAAGTGTTGAGGAGGTTTGTAGGATTATTACAGCTGTTATAACAGCTGTTGTGATCAGCTTGTTGCCCAAGAAAAATGTTTGTTAGCTGTTGTTTTAGTCCCTGCCATGTTTTATTCATATTTTAACTTTAAAAAACAACCATATCAGTCCCTGCAGGTTTTTAATGCATATATTTAAGTTTCAGAACTGACATAATCAGTCCCTGTAGGTTTTTAATGCATATATTAAGTTTCAGAACTGACATAATCAGTCCCTGTAGGTTTTTAATCCCTTTCAGACTTTCAGAACATGCAGTTTCAGTCCCTGTACTTGTTAAATGTCATTTCTGACTTATTTAAGGCCCGTTAAGCTCATTTCAAGGCTCTACTATGAAGCCTAAACACAAGGGAAATGAAACATGCTCAAAAATATGTCGGATGTCGGTTCGTTTGGTCGTACGGTCACGTTGTTCGGCTAATTACGACGAAACACGAACGGATGCGAAAAACGATCCAAATTACGTGACGAATGGAATTTTATCATGCCGAACACTAAAGTAAAATATTTTATTGGTTACATGAAATTTTGGATGTCCGGTTATATTCAGAATGTAAGATATGCGCGAAAATGTAAACTTGTGCACTTTTTGACACTTTTAGTCCCTGGTTGACATAAAAGTTTATTTTTGCTCACCAAACACCTCTAAGGCTATATCTGAGCTATATAAAGGATATTTAGGGCATGTTCAACTTAGGATCATATTCCGGAAGGTTCGATACCCTACGAATAGGTATACTTTTGTAGTTTGACGCAATTAGTCCTTTAATTGCGCAAAGTAGCGCGAAATGTCGTTTAATGATATCCAAGCCCTCCATGGCCCATAATGGGTATTCCCAAGCATGTGCTTAAGTATTTCTATTCTCTCGTTCGCTTAAATGGTCACCGAAAGGCGTAGATTCAAAATTTGACGCTTTTGGTCCCTCTAGTGCGTAAACTTGCGCATATCACCGTTTAATAGCATCGAAGCATTATCTAATCCATGTTAGGCATTCTTGAGAGTATTATTAACCATCATGATGCTTCGGGTTTGTTAACAGGTCATTCAGAGGTATAATTAAACATATTGATGCTTTTAACCCCTTAAACTTGCGAAGTTGCGCGCAACGTCACTTAAAGGCATAAAAACCTTAGATGGCCAATACTTGGCATTCCCGAGAGTATAATTAAATATCATGAAGCTATCGGTTTGTTAAAAGGTTACTCAGAGGTAAGAATTAACATGTTGACGCTTTTAATCCTTCATCGCGCAAACTTTAAATTAATTACGCAAACGGCTACTCTTAATCAACGAGCGGCTCAATTGTGAATATAAATACCGTAAGAGGTTATTCAGAAACTTATTTAACGTATGTTGACACTTCTAGTCCTTTCATAATCAAAGTTTTCAACTTTTCAAAAAATTAGTCCCTAAAATTCAACTTTTGACTTTATTAGGGTTATTTACACGTGTCAATACATTATTGGACGTGATTTTACGAGGTGTTACATCATCAACCCCTTAAAAGAAATCTCGGCCTCGAGATTTGCTAAAATGATGGAAGTACTTTTTGTCGCATAATGGACTTAACTTCTATAGCATATCTGGGGCCTCTCCAAGCACCCAAGTTGACCTCTATAATAGGTACATGTATCCTTTGGAGCTTCTTAACCTACCGATCCTTAACCGACACGGGTTTCTTATCATATCATAAGTCTGCATATCATTATGTGATAATGCGTCTTGACTTATCGGTGAAACATTTCTTTAAATCACTAGTGTGGGTCATATTGTGAGTTCCACCATGTTCCTTAAATGGGTTTTAGCTTATAAGCTATTGACCTTTGATGTATTCGATTTCCTCGAATGATCCTATATATCCAGAGCTTAACTAGCCTGATGTAAATAAAGATTCAGCACACCCTTCTTAGGGCGATACTTTCAATTGAACCTTATTCCTTATTAAAGACTTAAGAGGGTTGAGACTTTCATCAATCCTTAAATTCTCCGCCGATTACTGGCAATCTTTCAGACGATTATGGATTTGTATGATCTTATTCGTTGTTTTCCAAGGCAACTTTCAGATCCTGATAATTGGACTTACCAAACTTCTGTCCAATAACAGATGTATAACATTTCATCTATACAAGGTCTCCAAAGGAGCAGCCTTGATACTTATATATTGACTATTAGTTATAAAATAGCTTATTTAAGGTGAGATGGTTATTTCGACTATAGCTTAAAACCAATCTTAAGGAATAGCTAATCCTTGCCGATATTCGAACCAATCGACGATCCTAGGTAGCTGATGGCGATTATTAATTGCTGCCTACGTAGGGTTGCAGTAATCAATGTATAAGCAAGATGAACCGTCTTTCTTAATTAACAATACCGAACTTCCCAGAATAATGAATTAGGTTTTATGAACCTCTATCTTAAAACTCTCTTAATCAGGGATTCGATTATTCGATAATCAACATGGAGTCTTTACAATACTGCAGCCCTAAGCGGGATGTTAATCTTAACTCTACCTGCCTCTCAGAAGGTAAACAGGGTAATCTTTGGAGAAGATAACCAAGGTACAAGGAGGTTACAGAGATTTTCCAAATCTCAGGCTCCAGTTCATCTATCATAGTCTGTGTCAGATAAGTGATACACTTATGTTACGAGTCCACGAATTCCTTAATCGGAGACATTTACTTGGATAATTCCATTCTGGATAGCTTCTTTGAATACCATTAGCTGACTTTAGTACCATATGACCATCGGAATATCTTTGTGCTCCCATGCATTAAACCTCCATACTGATCAGGCATGGAAGCAATCTATGGAACATATTAAGATACACCAATCTTCATATGGCGCTTTTATCATACCGTCTGGTATTCGCAATCGATAGAGATCAAAGAGATATCAACTACATATGCTGACGTACTATACCTAGAGAAAGGATGTTTCTAGAATTCTACGACTGAAGGTGTCTGACAGGAACAGAAGAAATGGTTCTTATGATTTTGCCTGTAAGTTTTACCTTACACTTAATATCTGGGGTTCTTACAGGAGAATTTCTAAAAGTTTGTTAAGCTTATGGTCTTATGAGAGACTCAGCAGCACCTGAAACCAAACGTAACTCCTAGTAATAAAATCACAATAAGGGATTTATCTGGTGTCATTATTAATGTGAACTGCCTCTAATCATTCATCTGGAGGGTTAAACGCCTCCATTCTTAATCCTTTTAAACTTAGCTGTAAAATTTTTGACGAATTTTAGGGCAGTCTTAGCTTTGACTGGTTATTTCTTAATCTATATAACGTGAGTAGCTGAGGTAGGTCCATAATGGATTTATAATAAGCAGGCTTTGAAACCTTAATGTGCCCTCTTATTGCCGATGCTAACCACCAATAATTATTTGCATTAAGCTTAGATTTTTGGGTAAACTGAATAGGGCACTATTTCAATTAATGAGTTTATGTTCGTAACATACTGCTGACAATCTAGAACCTTTATGGCGAGAGTCAGAAAATTCTTATTCCATCTTTTTCCATTTCGTGAAACGGATAATAGGTCTTTCTAATAAGGTCCTTAAAACTTGGACCATCCCATCTTGTATAAGAGGATCTCTCTTGTGGACTTCATTAATGTCCTCACTAATTAAGGGTATTGCCATCGAATGACTGTGATGCATACCTCACCGTGTCCTTTCCAGCATAACCGCTGATACACCTAATGGTTTCTACTTCATCCAACAATTTCCTGCAATCGATGGCCCCTTTTTACCATTGAAGTCTCTTGACTTCCAAGAGACGAAGTACTTTTAAGTACATCCTAAAAAGGAATGGGGCTCCTTGCCATATATGATTTTGTTTAGTTTATTCTTCGCGTATGAAGTATGAATAAAGCTCTTCTTATGAGCAGCGACATGAGTTTTAGGGCAAGCAGCATTCGGCTTCTTGAACCTTTTCATGACTTTTCTCATAGCGTTTCTAACAGCTGCGTTAATTATAGTTTTGGAGATTAATTCCATTAACATTGAGGTTCACATTTGATGCACCATTAACATTTGTCACATCTCTAGCATCGCGACAGTTGTTTGTCTCTTCTGAGTTTTCCATACTCGAATCTTTGGTATTAAATACCAAATTCCACAAGTGCTTAGGCAATCCGTACCATGTGTCTTCTTGAATTGTCAAAGGCTTACCAAAAGGAGTCTTGATAACCACTTGCTTCTTATCACACATAATATGGGCTTGGTTACAAGACGACCAATCCATTCCTATCACTATATCGAGTCCTTCTGATTTTAACGAAAACAAGGACAGCGAAAAAGAATGATTCCTAATGGATATAAAACATCCATCTAATATTGTTGAAGCAGTCTCTGAGGTACCATCGGCCAATTCTACTTCATACTTAACGCTTAGAGTTTTAACAGGCAGATTTAATAATTTACAAAATCTATTGTCTACGAAAGACTTATCTGCACCCGAATCAAATAATACTCTAGCATAAACGTCATTTATAAGGAAAGTACCTGTTGTGACATTGTCATCCTGAACGGCCTCTTGAGCATTCATTTGAGAGCCCCCAACTTTGGTCTTCTTAGCCTCTCCAGGCTTCTTGGTTTTATTTGGGCAATTAGTTTTGATGTGCCCTATTTCATTACAACCATAGCAGGTTGTGTCCTTTATGTCTTGGCACTCCAAAGTTTTGTACCCTTCCTTATTACAGATTCCACAAGGCTTGGCTTGTGAATCTAAAGTGCATTTCCTTTTAGTCGCCTTCTTTGGGCAGCGGGTCTTTATGTGCCCCTTCTCGCCACAACCATAGCATGTGGCTTCCTTCAAGTCCTTGCATTCATAATTCTTGTGATCCATCTCCTTACAGATGCCGCATACCTTGATCTATTCATGGAAACATTTTCCAAAGTGTTGCTTCCCGTAGGTTTTACATTTGGGTTTTGCCTCATTTGGCTTGGACTGGTTATAGTTTGAACCGGTCTTACCCCTTTTGTAACCCTTATTTGGGGTATTATTGCACTTCTCTTATGATCCTTTAATACTCGGTCAACGGCTTTGTTTACGGCTGTGTCTAACATAGCCTGTAACTCAGTGCCCGTTAAGTTCAGTCTTGCATCATTATTC
>JARYGA010029485.1:0-23669 GCA_030545235.1 Helianthus tuberosus | reverse complement strand
TTCCAGCCGACAACTTTTCAAATTTGACATAAACAGTTCCTGTGGTTTGGCACTTGGCATATTTAGGTTATTTTATGTGTAATTAAGATATATTTAAGTATTAAACAAGTATAGAAGTATGGATTAGGTATTATAAATGTAAAACCAAGTATTTGCATATATAACATGCATAAAAATACGTATTTTCGATTGTTTACGTGTAAAATAAGTACGTATTTGTGCGTGAGATAAATGTATATCGAATATGCGTGTAACTTGAAGATAAAACGAGTATGTATAATAAATGCATAATTTAAGTAAAATGACCAAGTTTTTATTACGATGATAGTGTCGGTTTAAACTGATTGGCAATGGAATACGATTACAAAAGAATGCGAGTTTCTATAAATAGAATACAAGGAGAGCTTTCTAAATATGGGAAGTTCTAAAAAGCAAGGCGTTACAAGTCTATCGATATGTTGTGGTAAGATTGAGGGGATATCGGTAACCTTAACAGGAGCCACTTCTAAATGTCACTAAAGATAAAATAGATGATTTAATTGTTTTCCTCATTTTATAAATAAACACTACTAATTAAGAGAGACTTATCCAAGAATCCACATGTTACAAGTTTAGTCTGTTAAACTAACTATAAATAAGCATGGTCAATATAATAATAAACGGTCGAGTTGGGGAAGCATATCCTTGGACAATCCTTAGTTTCTTATCTAAGATATACGATACACGATGAGTTCTCTGTCTGTTGTGTGTGTTTAATCTAATTAAAATTATTTTTATAAATTTAAAACTAGATAATCGTGTTTCAAAGTTATTAAATTAATTAACGCACTTATGTGCGCTCAATATTACTAAAACTAATACACCTAATACACGCACATCAAGGGGCTGGATGTTACATTTAATGCATCAGAGTGAATCATTGTGAAGGTTTATGGGAATATGAAAACGCGAATGTGTTGTATGTGATCCCACTTGAGGCACCATCTAATACAGTCTGGCCTTTCAATCGTATTGCTACAAATAATGTGTTCCATACGAACGTTTTACTAGTTCCGCCAAAACTGTAAACAAAATAACACCTTCTTTGTTACATTCAATTGCATTTATTATATAATCAAAATACAAAGCAGTATTCATGTGTTATTGAATTCAGTGGACTATGAAACTCATTTCCTAAAGTTGATATATCATAAGACAACTCCTCATTGATTGAACGATTGTGTCAAGAAAAAAAATCATCACCAAGATAAGGCATCGTTGTAAATTTTCGTAGGCTAAGTGAGGTTTTTAATTTAAAATCAGGAAGTGATAAATCTCTAAAACGTTAAAAAAATGTTAATAAAACAATCCATATAAAAATATGAAAAAATAGTAACTTATTTTTACGATGTAGAATGAGCAAGTATGTCACAACCTCAAAATCCACGTGCGGAGTACTACTGCGAGCCATGTGACTGACCAGGATCCTTACCACTAATCATGTTGAACTATTTATGTATGTTATAAATTTTTCCCAATTAACACGACTAGTTAATATATTTAGATATCCGAAAATGCAATTTACTTTAGCAGTGGAAATGTAAAGAAAACCCATCATAATTTAAAAACACAAGCTCTCTAATTATACTTTAACATGAAACTTACAAACTACGCACTCCAACCGATTGCAATGTTCGTCCAAAGTTGTAACAAGTAAGCTGCAAAGCATGCAGTAGGATGTCAACATTAAAGTTGGCGAGTTCACACTGTTCCAGTTTTTATTTCCAAAAAAATTTGTTGTTTAATTACTCATTTATACCATACCATGGGGAGCTACCCCATATGTAAGTTACTAAACTGCATCATATCGAATACTCTACGACCTCATGTTTGTTTGCCCCATTTGTCAATGTCTATCATCACTGACAGTTTGCCTGAGTCTATTAGTTCACGACCGATCCTCTCCAGGCACGGTGTGAGGTTGGTGAAACCTATCTAGCGCTATCAACTTATAACCCGTTCGCTAGGCCCCGGCGACTAATTGGTATAGTAAGTGGGGACTTTCATGATAGAGTTTCGTGTAGTACACTTGTTGCATCTAATATAAATAGTAATTTTTTAACGTCCTATGAAAAGGGAAAAATGTTACCCGTAACCCACACAAGGAGATAGTAATACCCGTATCCCACACAAGGAGATAGTAATACCTGTATCCTACACAAGGAGATAGTAAGCAATCCCAAACTAGGAAAAGTGTTGTTTGTACCGTTCACCGTATTCCAAACCAGGAATAGTAAGCAATCCCAAACCAGGGAGAGTATTTTTTGTTCCGTTTTCCAACCACCGGGAATGCATGCTTTAAGTAAAAAGTTGTGAACTCACCTTTTCTTTGCTCGACAGATAATTTACTTGTGTTAGGTTGGTCAACCACACCCTATTCTGGTTACCACTTATTAGGATGGTATACAAGTAATCACGTATCTAACACGTAGTGTTCAAGTAACAACGATTGCATGTTATACTAACATGTTTACACGTCACTATAATCGTCACAGTTAATGACAGTTCAAATGTGCTGTTATAAGTGTGTGTGGTTGAATGGAAAGACGGAGTTTTACTAGTGTGCGGCCCACTAGAGTGTGTGGCCTACTAAGATTGAGGCCCAAGTTGAAGTGTACGGCCCACTTGTCAGTGTGCGGTCCGCACGGGAGTGTGCGACCACTAACAAGTGTGCGGTCATGCATGTACGACGTAGGAAGTGTGCGGTGTAGTGTGCGGTCCATTTTGGGTATGAGGCCCACTAATAGTGTGCGGCCCAACACTTATTTCCGGCCCAAATGAGTCTGTGCGGCACACATGAGGGTGTGTGGCACACACTGTAGTGTGCGGCCTCCTCATGTGTGCGGTTTCCCCTTTAACTCAAACAGAAATTCATTGTGTCGTCTATCACTCAAACGATTTAACAGCACATGTTTGTTATCATCACTTATTTATTCAAACAACCTATGCTCAGTTCTACATGTACGGTTCATTCTAAGAACGTTATTGAAAGCCTATCAACATCAAAAACACCTGGTGTGTATCAAATAACATCACCTATCTCAATCAGTAAACATTATTTCTCCTTTTTGAATCCACATACAAAACAGTCGATGCATTAATATTCTAGGCATACATGCTTCTACCTCTTATTTATACCAAACCCGCCAACAAGTCGGTACCAAGAAAAGGACCACAACAGATGCAAATAAGAGTCATACACAACGCAAGAATCACAATTATGAAGATTTTTAGCACATATTACATAATCCTTTATTCAAAACATTTGATCAAACATATATTCAGTTCACAAAAGACAGTGCGGTTTACCAATAAAACCCTATAATCAATAGTTAACAATTACATACATCAAAGGACCTCAAAATGTAAGAAACCAAGGGTAAGCACCTATTCCAACAACAATATCCTATTTCTCTTTTTTGAATCATACACAGAACAACACACATTAACAAATATTCAAAGATAACAAATACCTCACTGACTGAAGGACTTCGAGACAAGGGAGAAGGTGCCCTGTTGCCACCGCTACAGCTTGAATCGGGGTGTCGGAGACCTCTGTTTGCCACCGTTCATCACCGCATCAGCAGGGTGTCGTCAGAGTGACGGTTCCTGCCGCTGCCGAGCGCTGCTGACTGGTTTTGGCTGTTGTGGGTATTCACGGTGATGGTGGTCGGTCATGTATTCAGGAGAGAGAGAGGGGAGGGTCGAGCATAGAGAGAAAGAGCAGATTGGTGAGTAAGTGTGTTGGTGCATGCGTCTGTCGACTTCGTCTTGTATCGAGTCTTGCATTACACATGGCATGAAGATCGAGGAATCAAGAAAAGAGTTAATTCCGCATGAAAGGCCTTAATTTCATTTGAAAAGGTCACATGTAATTCCGCACGAAATTACATGGTAATTCTGCTTGAATTGTAATATCGCGTGTAATGACTTCGTTTGAAGCATGTTTCATGCGGAATTATCAGTCTATAAATAGATGTTAGGTCCGCGTCATTTGAAACGGAATTAGTGTGTGTGTTTCCGACGGCGAAGCTCTGTCGAAGTGTCGTCTTGCTGTAAAACTGTTCTAAATCAATATAAACGACAGTTAAAGGTGATATCTTGCTGAATTCAACTCATTATGTTTGTTTCCGCCTTTCATTTTGAGTAGAACACCTATGATCGACTCGTCTCGGGTCCGACAAAGATCCTACATGTGGTATCAGAGCACAGGAGGAGGAGTTCTACAGATTTCAGCCTGATTTCATCTCATTTTCTTACTTCTGCCCCTTCTTTTATCAATTGAACAAGTTTTAATGGTCACAATGATCTGAATTTCACATATATCAAGCGAAACAGTGATTTAACAAATCCTTGAGAGAATTGGACCTTAATTAGATCTAAAACTGAAAATTTTTGTAATTTCGCTTGAAAATATGTTCGAACAAAATGACATCATCATAATTCCGCTTGAAATTACACCTTAATTCCGCACGAAATTATATCATTTGGCTAATTTCGGTTGAAAGATCAGCTAATTCCACACGGAATTAGTAGTTTCGTGTATTTCCGTTTGAAATCTGAGTAATTCCGCATGGAATTACCTGATTTCGTTTGAAAGCTTTTAATTCCGTTTGAAAAGTTGTTTGTGCAGGTAATTTCGTTTGAAGGAGTAATTTCGCTTGGAGTGATTTCGTTTGAAGGACCTAATTTCGTTTAAAAGTTATTTGTCTTGATAAACGTGTTACTGAATCATGAGTGAAGAATTTTACAACGCATTTGCAACATCCCCGACTACTCCGGCTACCATTGCTCAAAGCGTGAACTTGGAAAACGAAACTGGAACTATGCAAAAACCCCCGAAGCTAATGAGTAATGAGGAGTATTACGGTTGGAAAGATCGGTTTAAAAATTGGGTTCAAGCAACTCATTTGAGATCTTGGGAGTGTATTTTGAAAAAATATGTACTACCACGTACTGATCTGCAAGTTGAGAAAACAATTTTTGAATTCACTGATAAAGAACGAGACATGTACAAAGCTGAAAAGATGATGATTAGTCTACTTCAGCAAGCTATTAAAGAAGACATCTTTGTATTGCTTCAACATGACAAGACTTCAAAATCAATTTGGGATGCTCTTAAAATCAAATTTGAGGGAAGTGAGAAGATGATCAAAAGTAAAAAAGGCATTGCTTAAGAAAGAATTTGATCTGTTCACAAGTTTGCCAGGGGAAGATGCAAAGAAATTCATTGAAAGATATTGCCACTTAGTGCGTTCTATGTCGTTGTTAAGCATAACCAAAGAACGAGAGGAGTGGGTCGACAAATTAGCTGATGCTTTACCTTAGAAGGAGTGGGGTACATTTTTGATGATCATAAAAAACACCGGAGAATATGATGGTTTGACAATTTCTCAGTTCATCGAGAAGAATAAAGGTCAAGATCTTGAACAGCAAAAGATTGCAAGGATGAATAATCCGAGTGGTCAACAAGATGTGAAAATGTATTACAAAGGCAGTGTTCAAGAGGTTGAAATGAGTCCGAAAATCCAAACTGCTTTTAGTGCTGGAAATTCATCTGGAAATGTTGATCAAAGTTCAAACAGTAGCAGTGGTTTCTCTTCATATCCGAATGTTAATCCAAAGAGTTCAACTTCAAGCTTTCATTCTCAAAGCTCAAAAGGTGGAAATGGTTGTGTGATACAATGCAACATTGCATTGAATCTTCCAGATGGTCAAAGTTTTTCTGAAGAAATTGCAAAAGATCATATGGCGTTACTTGCAACTGTGTTACAATCCTATGAAGGATTGGTTGCAGGGAGAATCGGAAATCCTATGCTGATGAAAGAGGATTACGATCAGATAGACGCTGAAGAAATGGAACTCGTGGACATCAAATGGTGCTTAGCTAGGGTCTTGAGAAGAGCTGAAAAATTCAAAATGATTACAGGAAGAAATGATTTCTTGGATGCACATGTTTCTACTTTGGGTTTTGATAAATCTAAAGTTACTTGTTTTTTATGCAGGGAGAAGGGTCATTTCAAGAGAGAATGCAATAATCAAGAGGCTAGTGGAGCAAAGAACCCATTTGGAAAAGATGATTACTATCGGAAAGCCATATATCAATAGGTTGCTCATCAACCGTATCAACAAAAAGATTCACAAACTGCTCATGGGAAAATGATCGAAGATGCAAACAAGAAAGCTTATTATGGTATCATTGATCAAGACGATGAGAAAATGGCTCCAGGATTTAGCTGGGATAAGTTTGTGGATGAGAATGGGGAGTTTAAAGCTTTCATTGCTAAAATAGTTCAAGAGCCTGATTTGTTTACAGAATGGATGAAAGTGATTGGTGTTCATGAGAAGAATCAAGAAGAAGAATCTGTTTCATCCGATGAAAGTTCAGAAGAAGCAACTGTTTTCAATCAAACATCATCTGATTCTGGTTCTTCAGATGATTGTTCTGAAAAGACAATAGATTTTGATCAAACACCATCTGATTCTGGTTCTTCAAATGATAGTTCTGAAAAAACAATCGATTTTGATCAAACATCAACTGATGACAGTGGTGATGATGAGGAAGAAAGACATATTAATATTGCAAAAACTCATTTATCTCCTGAAAGTTTTCAATTTTATTTTGCAGATCGCTTGGAGAAGTTGAAGAAGAAACAAGCAGCAAAAGAGTTGAAAAAGGTAACGATTGAAGGTGTTGCTGAGACAATGAAGAATGAACAAAGTAAGGAAGTTAATGTAGCTGAGAAGGTGATTGAAGCTGAAAAAAGTGATTAAGGTTGAGAAGGTCATCGAAGTTAAAAAGAATGTGGAAGTCATCAAGCCTTGCTTAAAGTGTTTAGAATCTTGCAAGCAATGTGCAGAAAAAGATGAGAAGTTGAATGAACAAGAAAAGATAAAAGAACAATTATTGTTCAATCTCAATTATGTGAAAGAGTCGTATGATGTGCTAAATAGAACAGTAACTGGTCTTCAAAAGACAAATTCTGAAAGGGAAGATGCACTGACTATGATGAATGCTGTGATGATGACAAAGCAGAAGGCGATTAATCATTACATTGAAGAATGTGAAAAGTTGCAGCGGGAGTTGGAATTTGAAAAGATAGAAAATGAGAGAATCAGACGTTTATTACAGAGTTATTCTAGTTCTGATTATCTCATTGATCGAATTTATCCAACTGTTGCAGGTTTTGAAGCATTTCAAAATGATGAGAAGCCAAAGAAGAAGGATACTGGTAAGAAATAGAGTGTTAGTTATAACAAGTGTCCGCCTCCGATTTGGGAAGGGTATTCACCTAGAAAACCGAATGAGGATCAAGTCGAAAAAGCATTCAATATAAAGTTAAAGTCCGATATAACCGATGAATTACCAGAAAACATTGACGTCGTTTTTACATCGTCTGACACTGATCATGAGTCTGAGTTAATAAAAAAGGTGGTAGATCAGGTGTTGGATACAGATGAGGAGTCGGAGTTAAAGTCTGAGTCAAAGTCCGAGTCTGGGTGTTCAAGTTCGTCCGTCAAAAGTTTAATTTCGTCGGTCAACAGTTCAAAATCGTCGGTTAAACGGGTTTACAATTAATATTTTTTGTTATCAAAATCTAATTTGAATGACGAAGCAATCAAAGTGGCATATACTTTGATTAATTCAGACAAATTATATTCTGATGAAGAATTTCCAATAAGAAGTGTTAATTTTGAAATGATCAAAAAGGTTTTCAAACTAACAGAAATTATTATTTCTGAAATAAAAGATGTAAATCTTAATGAAAAACCTAAAAAGTACACTTCAAGAGTTCAACAACGTTTAAACAAGAAAAAAGGTTACGGTTCTGGTTCTGGTTTTCAAAAGAAACCAAACCATAACGGTAATTTCAAAAAGATAGGTCTTGGATTTATTCCACCAAAAATTATAAAAATGAAAAATATGTTCGAGATTTTAAATAAAAAATGAAATTTGTTTTAGGAACAAGCTGTGAAGAGGAATCAAAAAGCTCATTTTGGAAGCAATCAAACAGAGAATTCCTTGCTAAGAAGCAAGAGAATGTGAAGAATGGAGCTAATTAAAGAAAGGAGACAAGAACCTGTTACAAATGCAATGAAGCTGGTCACATTGCATGGAACTGTTCTCAAGCAACAAAAACAAAACAGGAAGTCTCTAAAAACTCAAAGAAAAAGTTGTTGAGGAAATTAAATCTCCAACTAAAAAATTAAAAATTTTTGAAAATTCAACATATGAAGTTGGTGAGTGTTCAAAGAGATTTTACAGGAGAAGTGTGAATCCTGACAAACAAAAGTGGGTTGTTAGGAAATCTGAAGTAAAATCTGGCGATGAATCTAATTCCACAAAATCAGAGGAGCCACAGGTTGTTAAAAATGGTTAAAACTCAGTTCCGCCTTTGGATGATGTTCATTTTCCACCTTTGCGGGCTGAGAATTTGAAATCTAAAGTTGGTAAAGTTGAAATCTCAAATCAATTTTTTTCTGAGAAGAAAGAATTTGATGTTGAGAAAGCATTTAATGGAAATGTTAGAAAGATTTTTGGAAAAATGGTTGAGGGGAAGGCCAAAGGGGTTAAAGATTTTTATGCAACAAAGAAAGTAACCTATAACCCTACTGAACAAGAGTTATCCTCACCCAAGGCTGGTCAGGCTTGGGTGGACATTGTCTTTACTTAAAAATCCTGACTTGCCGGAGCTCCCAAGTTGGTAATCGTGGATCAGGAATCGGCATCATTCGTATTAAAAAATTGATTTTGTGAAAGTTTCTTAGAAAATTGTGAAACTTTTACAGGTTATGGAATAGCCGGAACTCCCAGGTTGGTAAGTGATGAGTAGGTATCGGCATATTTCTTGGTATTTGAGTTTGTGAAAGTTCTTACAAGTGGTAAATCAGGGACATTAAGTTGTACTTGATTTTCTACAAGTGATATTAAGGAAAACAATGTGATGAATCAAACCCTAATCTTCATGTGGTAAAATCAACAAAACTTATTTTCCGGAAAAATCATTTTGGTTAAAACAAACTTAAGTGTTTTGAAATCATAATGAGAAAATAGTTTGTTGAAAGGGGGAGTTCTGATTGTTTATGCCAAGTGGATGGCGATTTGAAATGATTTGATATCAGTTGTCGATTTACTTGTACAGTTTGTTTTCAAATTTCTTTATATGTGTTTGAATTTTAGGGGGAGTAAAAATTTTTCAGAAAATCCAAAAACATTTAAAAATTTGAAAAAGACAAAAACATGATAAAATTCAAAATGAGTTTTGTTGTCATAAAAGAGGAAATGATAATATATCAGTAGACAGTTACAGTATGCTAAAGAAATGTAATGTTTAAATAGCATTAAACGGTCTCACTGATGATATGCCGATAGGTTTTTACACATTTAGTAAGCTTTTTCCGGATATAAACTTAAATTCAAACTTGCTTGTTTCATGGGGAACACTACTTGGATATATAGGTAACCCCTAAAATTTCGTTTGAAGGATCCCTCTTTCTGAGATACTAGGTCTTTATGCTCAGTGATATCTGGGGTATTATCCCGGGACTTCTGATTTTGCGGAAGCAATGGCCTAGTCTCCGGAGAATACTTTACGCTTGCTTGAAATAAAAGCCTGCCCTCAGCATAAAAAATGATAAAACATTGAAAAATGCAAATCATGTGCTGTTGTAAAAAAGATCCTCTAAAGGGGACCCACCAAAAGTCGAAGTCGTCATCTCTCTGCTGAACAGAAGTTCTGACCTGAGCTCTCACGGTTTTCGCATTTAACCCCTTACAGATATCATCTGTGGTATACTCACCTGTAAGACTGAATATTGGGATCTGGATACGGGAGTATATTCAAGAGGTGGGACACATGAATGAGTTTAAGCTCTTAATACATCTAATTCGAATCCTGAATCAGTTGAAATTTGTGTAAGAATTTAAGTGGATCAGTATATCGGCAATCTAAGTGAATTGTTTAATTATTAATGTGTAACTAAGCTCAACGGTACTTGTGACTTGTCAAAAACTGATATGATCCTCTAACACAAACTCACAAAAAGATTGTCTGTAAATATTTCTTTACTGCATTTCATTTCATTCAAAAATCCAAAAAGATTTTCAGTGTGTTTTAGCATAAATTTTTTGAAAAATATAAAAAGATTTTCGGCAACTGATGTTGGAGAGCTGATTTTCAAAATTCCAATTGCTAAACATGATGAGCATGTGGCGAGGTGGAATTTGAGTTTAAATGAAAAAGATTTTGAATAACTGTCTACAAGTGGTCATCAGAAATTATTATTGATATATCATTATGTTTTAATTTGAGGGGGAGTCTGGATAGATAAAATTGTAGATTGTTAAATTTGTGAAATTTATTTCTGGGTTAAGAATGTGCAGGTTTAGCCAGGTTTCGATCCTGAACATGAAGAAAGAGCACAGAGCCAGGTTACGATTCTGGAAGAAAGAGAAAGAAGATTGAGGATGCTTACAGTCAGATACTTCAGAGAGCGATCAGACTGATAAGGACTGAAGACGTTGAAGACTCGACACTTAAGACTCGTCAACATTCGAGGGGGAGTCTGTTGGTGCATGCATCTGTCGACTTCGTCTTGTATCGAGTCTTGCATTACACATGGCACGAAGATCGAGGAATCAAGCAAAGAGTTAATTCCGCATGAAAGGCCTTAATTTCGTTTGAAAAGGTCACATGTAATTCCGCATGAAATTACATGGTAATTCCGCTTGAATTGTAATATCGCGTGTAATGATTTAGTTTGAAGCATGTTTCATGCGGAATTATCAGTCTATAAATAGATGTTAGGTCCGTGTCATTTGAAACGGAATTAGTGTGTGTGTTTCCGACGGCGAAGCTTTGTCGAAGTGTCGTCTTGCTGTAAAACTGTTCCAGGTCAATATAAACGAGAGTTAAAGGTGATATCTTGCTGAATTCAACTCATTATGTCTGTTTCCGCCTTTCATTTTGAGTAGAACACCTCTGATCGACTCGTCTCGGGTCCGACAAAGATCCTACAAAGTGTGGCCGGAAAACAGTTCCATTTAACTCTCTGTAGTGGGATATGTACGAGAAAAAGGGGTGTTCTGAGTGTGAGACACCGGAATTCAGCCGAAAACATCTCCGGTATCCGGAGATGGAGAGTGTCTAGGGGAGATGATAACCAGAGAATGAGGGGTTCAAGTTTGCTTGCGGGACAGATAAGGGCGCTGAAGCTTTGGCTGGAACTCCGATCGCCGGAAACAGTGATCGAGAGAGAGAGGGAAAAGGGGCAAGGGTGTGTGGCTTAGTTATTTTAGGGTTTTTAATTGAATGACGTTTACAAGGTTATATATATCGGGTAGGGTTTTGGTTTCGGTGAGTTGGGTTGGGTTGGGATGGGTTGGGCTTGGCCCGTGTATACGTATTCGCTTAATCACTAGATGTCTAGCAAAGCCCAAGTCGCTCGGTTCAAGTCACGAACAATTATAATAGTCGGCAATCATTCAGGTGTCCATTAAATTTTATAAACTTGGTTCGGGTCATCTATTAAACGGTTCGCCTTTCTCATCACGCGTTATTAATAGATAATAATAACCGCAATAATTATAAATTAGAATAACTAATAAGGAAAACTCTTCTCTCGACGATTGGGGCCGAGAGTATAGGTTGTCACATTCTCCCCATGTTACTAGAATTTTGCCCTCGAAATTTAAGTCAAGTCACATAATACGTTCTGTTTGTAGATTCGTCAATAATCCGTTGTCGTACGTAAGTGCACGTAGTTACACGAAAGTTCACTAAACGAATACGTAGGTCACATAGCAAAAAAAAAAAAAAAGAAAGAAAAAAAAAAACATAGCACATAAAATCATGTAGCACGTAAACTCACGTAGTTCACAAAACCTAAAGATCCACATATTAATCATGTAACACCCATATATATTTATCACATAACACCCAAAATTCGAAAATTCTCAATTAAACCCCGTTTATTAATTTCACATAGTCATAACGTACCATGAAATCGTGCAGGAATACACAAAGTGTCACATTATCCCCAAGTTCAAAGAAATTTCGTCCCGAAATTTAGCGCGCAGCCACTGACAAGCTAGTGTGTTTAAATGTTTTCGTCGGGCGTCACATCATCCCCCTGTCGGTTTGAAATTTCTTCCCAAAATTCAGTTGTAGCCTCAGTGTTGGAAGTATTGTTTGTAATCAAATGGGGATACCTGCGCATCATCTGGTCTTCCCGTTCCCGGGTAAACTCTGGGCCACGACGCGAGTTCGTACGAACTCGGACTACTGGTATCTTGCTAAGCTTGATGGTTTTGATTTCTTGATCCATGATCTCAACCGGCTCCTCAACGAAGCGTAGTTGATCATCGATTGTGAGTTCCTCAAAAGGAATGATGAGTGTTTCATCTGACAGACACTTCTTCAGATTCGACATGTGAAAAACGTTGTGCACCACACTCAGCTCTTCAAGCAGGTTTAGTCTGTAAGCTACCTTACCGTTTCTCTCGATAATTCCGAAAGGTCCAACGTATTGCGGATTAAGCTTGCCCCATTTTTCCAAAACGTACCACACCCTTCCAAGGTGAAATTTTGAGTAGAACCTGGTCCCCGACCTGGAATTCTAGAGGTTTCCTTCACCTATCGGCGTAGCTTTTCTGATGGTCTCGAGTCGCCGCCATGCGTTGTTTAATCTGGGCAATCATTTCTATTGTGTCAAGTACAAGTTCCGGGCCGGTAATTTAGCTTTCGCTAACTTCCGTCCAATACAAAGTTGACCGGTATTTACGACTGTACAATGCCTCAAATGGTGTTTCCTGAATGCTAGTGTGGTAGGTGTTATTATAAGAAAATTCTATCAGAAGTAGGTGTCATTCCCGCTCATCTCCGAAATCAATAACACATGCTGCCAGTTTGTCTTCAAGCGTTTGGATGGTACGTTTCGTCTGACCATCCGTCTATGGATGATAAGCGGTGCTCATGTCTAGACACGAGCCAAAGGATGTGTGCGTGGCTTGCCACAAATCGGATGCAAAACGTGAGTCACGATCAGAGATGATAGAAGTTAGCACCCCGTGCCTAGCAATTACTTCTTTCGAGTAGACGGTTGCAAGTTTCAAAAACTTGTCGGTTTCCTTGATCACAAGGAAGTGTGCAAACTTGGTTAAATGGTCTATGATCACCCAAATGGGTTTTAAGGCCGTGATGCATCTTGTCAGAGCCGGGATGTATCGTGTGGTGAGACTTACGTGCTTCGTCCATCACAAGCTCTCGGTGATTTCCGTAAGATGGAATCCAGATATGTTCCATGAAGTAGTAAATGCCATTGTCTTTGAGATCGATCGGCTTTTCCATGCCCCGCATGGACTTAGGCAAAATATTTTCGGCTTCTAGTGTTTCGACTTGAGCGCTTCGGGTTTGTTTGGGGAGGTTCGAATGAATAATAAGCTGTAACGCACATACACGCTTAGGTTTAGTCTCTTTTTGGCTGAGGGCAGCGGCTACTATGTTAGCCTAGTCTGAATGATGCATGATCATGCATTTGTGATCATTTTTTGTCGCACGTTCAACTCCTTTCGATCCCGTATATGCTGGAGACTCTTGTGATCGGTGTAATTCGTGCACTTGGTACCATACAAGTAACGTCTCCGTATCTTGAGTGCGAAGACTACTGTTCCCAGTTCCAAATCATGTGTAGTGTAGCTCCTTTCTTGAATTTGAGTTATCGAGACGCATGAGAACTAACTCTCTCGCGTTGCATCCGCACGCGGCCGAGTCCTTGAACATTTCCCTACTAATAGGAGATACACTTTCGAGCTAAGTATTAAGGGGTTGATGCACGTGGTTGAGAACAATGGGCTTTGCGGAGCTAAAAGTCGCATGCTGGAAACTTAGCATAGAGTCCTTCTCTTCTAGGAGTTTGCAAGGTAAGGCATATAGGTTGTTCGGGTTCCTACTGGCTCTTTCACTAGATTCGGGGATTGTTTAAAGAAAACAAGTGACGAACTCGTCAAGGTAGGGTTGGCACAAATGGCTCGTGAGTTTTATGAAGACCGTAGGTGTGTTAGTTAATTTGAACGACATAACTAGAATATTGTATGCTAGAGATACCCTCAATTCCGAGGTATCCATGGTTCATTGCTCCTTGAGTAATTTACGCAGGGAAAAAATTCATACAAGCAGAATTTCTCACAAAGATAGAGTCATACAAAGTGATACTATTTATGAAGCATAGCATGATAAGACGTTGGAAACATTCTAGGATATAGTTAGATTCGACGCGTCCATCTCGATGTACCATATGAAATCTGCAGGATAAGTAGCAAGGGTTTTTTCCGATATCACGGTTGTAGTTGGCCGTACGCAAACAGTGTGAAATAGAAATAAAGGACATTTTTGTCCATATAAGTGTCGCGTCACAGACGTCGATACCACAAGAATCAGCCACGGAAGGATGGTTGTAGCACTAGCTTGTAACGTTAAGGTTTACAAAAAAGTCTGTTGAAGTTTTCGAGTTAGGTCGTACATGAGAGGGGGTAATTCATCCTTATCCATGCTCTTGGATGAGTTTGCAATTTATCAAATTGGGAAGCAATCAAAGTCTAAGGAGTTGTCGTAAGTCGTGCGAATGAGTTTGAAATAACGTGTTGGTCGTGGAGAGGTTCAATGCGAAAATGTTGGTCGGAAAACAGTTCCATCTACTTTCTGTAGTGGGAGATGTATGAGAAAAGGGGTGTTCTGAGTGTGAGACACCGGAATTCAGCCGGAAACATCTCCAGTCGCCGGAGATGGAGAGATTGTAGGGGAGATGATAACCAGAGAATGAGGGGTTCAAGTTTGCTTGCCGGACAGATAAGGGCGCCGGAGCTTTGGCCGGAACTCCGGTCGCCGGAAACAGTGATCAAGAGAGAGAAGGAAAAGGGGCAGGGGTGTGCGCCTTATTTATTATAGGGTTTTTAATTGAATGATGTTTATAAGGTTATATATATATAGGGTAGGGTTTTGGTTTAGGTGAGTTGGGGTGTATACGTATTTGCTTAATCACTAGGTGTCTAGCTAAGCCCAAGTCGCTCGGTTCAAGTCAAGAACAACTCTAACAGTCGACAATCATTCAGGCGTCCGTTAAATTTTATAAACTTGGTTCGGGTCATCCGTTAAACGGTTCGTCTTTCTCATCGTCGGTTATTAATAGATAATAATAGCGGCAATAATAATAAATCAGAACAGTTAATAAGGAAAATCCTTCTCTCGACGATTAGGGTCGAGAGTAAGGATTGTCCCAAAGTAATAATAATAAAAATTATGCGTTATTCAACTTACATTATTAATTTAAAGTAATTGCATACTATTTAATAAAGCATAATAAAATATTTTACTTGAAAACTATAATAGTCTTTGTTATATAAATAAAAATTGGTATTAAGCACCCCCACATTGGGCGAACACTAATGCCACACTACTGCCAGCAACCACCGACACTGAAGTTGTGGCATGTTAATGTGAAGAAATTAAACCGAAACGTAATACATATAACAAAATAACTAAGTTGATGTAGGACTCGCGTGTTACGATGAACCCGCGTCTATTTTTTCCCGTTTGATAGTTTCATCGTAATCTATATATAATATATATCTTTACCGTTATACAAACCATAATGCATACATTGCAAGAACCATTGCATCAATATATTGCAAATTATATTTATAAAAGATTTTGGCTAAATTTTATTAGATTATTATAAATAATAATAATTTACAAATAAAACAACCCAACTTTGAATGGATCAAACCGATTGAATTTGGTAAGATAATGAAACCATTATTTGATTAGGGTATAACCACTTAAGCATAATTTACAACCATACATGCATACAAAACACATTGAATTTGGTTAGATAATGAAACCATTATTTGATTGAGGTACAACAACTTAAGCACAATTTACAAAAATGTTACAAAATAATAGTATATAAATAAATTAGATAATGAAACCATTATTTGATTAAGGTACAACAACTTAAGCACAATTTACAACTATATATGCATACAGATTAGATAATGAAACCATTATTTGATTAAGGTACAACAACTTAAGCACAATTTACAACTACATATGCATATAAATGTTACAAAATAATAGTATATAAATGTCATCTGATAGGTATTCTCATGTAATTCCCACACAAAAATCAAATCCAGACAATCTATTAGACAGTAACATTATAGAACAACATTGTAGAAGTAACATTTTAAAAATAAATTTTGTTATACGAAATAATTATTAATTTAGCTCCATGTTGTGACAACTATCACTTTTCCGTACATTCCGTACACTAATTAAACAGTAATTTGTGCTTTAAATAACCGTGCATTATCTAGTTTACAAGACGAATGAAATTCTAAATACTGTTATATACATACAATGGCATTTCATGTTGCAAGACTTACTACATGCAACACGATATAGTTCTAATAATGCACAGAACAGAATTGGCACCATTACCAGACAAACTAAAAATGCTGACAAAGTTCAGTACATAGACAGACAGTGTTTTGAGGCCCAGTATGAGCCAGAGACTACGTATTACACTAGTATAGTGTGTAGGGAAGTAAGGACACAAAACTGCATTCCTAAGTGATATTTAAGTGCCGGCAAGTGCCTAAAACTCACCCAAAGTGCAGAATTCTGCATAATTCAGCAAAAATCAGCTTTTTAACAAGCTAGTTTCATATAAAGATATAACTAAATGGTCCTGAATGCTTTCGAATGCTTTCCAAAGTGTCGGGAATTAAAAGCGTTACAAAAGGGTACATGAAGAACACTAAATGGAATAGTTTGACAAACCGGTATCTAACCGAACAACCGGACATTACCCGAAACATCAAAATTATACTAAAAGCATTGTTTTAAAGCTTCGGAACTAGTTATGATCCCCGAACACCATAACACCCACTAAAAATGTCTAGTAAATAACACTTGAAATTGAACCATAAATCAAACTTTATGGTTAAAAGTTACACCTAGACCCCCCCCCCCTTGGAGTTACGGTTATGGAGGTGGCCCACCATCAAGATCCTACATGATCTCACTAGGTACTACAAGATATCTTTTGATTTTGTTTGGATTTGAGAAGATTCATCTAGATCTTGCTTAGATCTTCCTTGGATTTTATTTGATATTATTAGATATGGTTCAAAACTTACACAAGACCCCCTCCCCCTTCCTACTTACGGTCATGAGATGGCCCCACCCATGATCTTTTTTTGATCCCACAAGATATTATGTGATCTCCTTTGATTTCATTAGATCTTATAAGATCTATGGAAGATTATGTTGTGTACTATAAGTAAACTATCTCCATCATCATCTTTCACACTTCACAACACATCCATACTTCTCCTTCCTCCCCCTCTAAAGTTTACGGCCCAACACCCCCATTCTACTTCCACCATTTTCATTCCACTAACAAGATTCCAAGGTGATTTTGAGGTGTAAGAAGGTGATTCACGAAGCTTGGTACTTGTGGAACTTGAAGGACCTCTATTGTTCGCTTTTACCCATCACTTTTATCATCTTCTTCATTAAGTGTTCTTCCCTAGCTTAGAGCTAGTAGTAAGACTCTCATAACCTTTGTTACTTCTAATTTTAGTTGGATAAAAGATGTATGATGTTGTAAATCACAAGAACACTAAAAGACATGAACATGAATCATGAACATAAAGCTTACATATGATGATTTAGTGGTGAAATAATGTTGTTTAGTGTATGTATATTACTTGCTTGTTGATTTCTTGAAATGATGATGTTAATCATCACATGGAACTTGCAAGATTGTGATTAAACACATGACCTAGCAAGTTAGGGGATGATTATGTGACAACATAAGATAATCATCTTCTTGTGTAAACATGAACTTGATGAATAAAATGATTTCTTGAAAAATAATAAACGAAGTGAGTTAATAATCTTGTGGATCCAAGATTTACAAATGATTTTCTAAGAAAACCAAGTTCAAAATATGATTTCTAATAGATCATGGTTTTTACTTAGGCCTACACTATTTTTAGTGGAAAAACAAGTGTAGAAACACTTATGAAACAAGAAGATCTAATAAATAAACATTTTTGTAGAATATGTTTACAAGTGGTAAACACCTAGTTCCTTAAGAATGAGATTTTAAAGTAATAAACACACTTTTAAGGGTAACAAGGCCTACTTAACGGCACAGTAAGTTACTACAAGTTTATATAAAAGTTCAAGTTCGTGTTGTTGCATAATTTTGGCACTTGGGAAATGTTGATTGGATTGTTGATTGTTTATGATGATTTTGAAAAGAAAAAGATATGCTTTAATAGCATGGACACCTCCATATTTAGGGGAAACTATGGCAAAATTTCTAAAAATACAAACACTTAAAAAAATATTTGCTAAACAAGTATTTACAAGAGAGTTTTAACTATGGTTTTCAATACAAACGTTGCCATAGATTTTGTTGCAAACATACAAGTATTGGAGGTTGGTTTTTGTAAATAAAAATAACTAAATATGTATTTGGAGGATATATATATATAGAAGACACATTGTGTGTGATTATTTGTGAAATAGTTATATTATTTTAGGGTAAAATCACATAACCTAACAAAGTACCATGGAATTTACTATCCAAAATATTACCAAAAATCACAAGGAATAAATATATAAGTTACACACATAATATTGTGGAACCGAACGATAGGATGTAACTTACAAATATTCCGGAAAATACATTTATGAGTATATTTTTGGTAAATATTATTTTGGATACAAAAGAAATGAAAATATGATTTTTATTATTATTACAAAGTATATCATATTTTCGACAAGGAGAAAATATATTGTTTTTGAGAAGTAAAAATATATTTTCTTAGAATACTTAGAAGATATATGATTTTTGAGAAAAATATACATTTTCTTGAAATACATTATTTTTGGGACAAATACACATGTATGAAATACTCCCATCCTTGGGAAGGAAATACGAAAATAAATACTTGAGAAGTATTTTAACTTTGGATAATGTTAAAGACATAAAGGAAACGTAACTCAAAACATTAATACTAAGGCAAGGCAAGGCAAGGCGCGCTCGTCTAATAGACCCTAGCACATTGTAGGTAGTCGTGTTTGCTAACGAGATTTAAGTTACGAGTACTGAAGACGCAAAACAGTGAGTTCATGCTCCCCCTTTTCTCTTAACTGTTTTTGGTTTTATAACTCTCGGGGGTGAAATACATGTTACGAATGCTTAAACGGTATGAATTGCCTATGAAATACTAGATCATGTGAGCATAGACTTAATATTGAAATGCCATTAATACTTAATTATGGACGAGGGTTAGATCTAACGGGTACGGCCGAGCCCCACTCATTGTCCTCATGTGATCACTTGAGTGCTTCGGTGTCCCAGTCGAGGGAAATCGACATAGTCAAGGGAAATCAACATAGTCAAGGTAAATTGACATAGTCGAAGGGAAATTCGACATAGTTGAGGGAAATCGACATAGTCGAGGGAAAATCGACAAGGGTATATGCCTACTCTTTATGAGTGCTCCCTATGTCCTCACATGCCTTAAAGTCCTTGTAAAACAATTATGTTCATACACGATTTTCATACCTGTTTACAAAGGAGTCTCTCAAAGATTTACAAGATTACAGTACTCACACAAAACGCATGAACTCGCTCAACTTTTGTTTATGTTTTCCAAAATTACATGTATTTCAGGTGTCAGGTTTGATCTTGGGCGCGGGTGTTGTAACTAGAAGTAGACTTCAAGTTTAGATGTCATCCACTTTTGTTGGTTTGTAACCTAGTCGAAGGTTGTGTTTTAAAACTTAAATAACCAGTGTTTGTAATACTCAAATTTTATGAATGGATGAACATCGTTTTAATCATGTAGTTGTTTATTATGATTGAATGCAATGATATTAAACCAGTCACACATCATACGCTTCCGAAAAAGTCAGGGTGTGACAGTTTGGTATCAAAGCTTTGATTGTAGTGAACTAGGATTCCTTCTCGAGTCTAGACTACAATCACTAGAGTTCTCTCACAAAAACATTTTACAAAAAGGTTTTTCATTGCATTCACGTAAGCGTCAAGATCCATGAGTCAAACACTTTTCCAAAAAGAGACAAGGCAAGGACACTAATAGGGAATACCCCAAAATAAGGTGCCAACTAAGGCATAGTCTACACGAGTTAGACTTGCCAAAGACAAAATGACCCCCCCCCCCCCCAAAGGATAAATGAGAGTTATACGTGATATGATGCATCAAATTGCCTGCTTACGCTAAGTAACATACTTGTTTATTGATATATACACATACGAATAAGTGTATGGAATAATTATTGACGTGAATAAGATACCTTCGACTCCGAATCCTATTATTGTTCTTACTCGCACGATGAAGCTATCGACCTCGCGTTCATTGCGAAGCTCATGGCTGGAGTGATTACCAAACAAGATTCTGAGCTTGCTTCCATAGGAGATGACTGCTCTTCCCTCTCGATCGTGAAGGTGCCTGACTACAGTAGTGACGGCGAGGCAGAGGTGGCAACCTTGAACAACTTCTTAATCAACAGGACGAGATCCCTGCGGATTTTGTGAAGTGAGATTGACGACACACTTGACCAGGAAAGGAAGATGAAGTATTCATCTTGAAGGTGCCCCTCCAACTACTAGGAATTCTCCTTATTCCTATTTCATTAAATCATCATGCCTATTCACTCGTAACGATAACGAGTGTTAGCGCGTGGACCACCACAATGGTCCTTTCCATGACAGAGGTATAAGGACAATAGTGTCCCCTCTTTGGTTGATCATCTGCTTGGACGAGAGAAAATTGGGGTAATTGTTCAAGACAATTTATTATTACGGGGGCCCACGTAATAACAACTTGTAGTGCATAGAAATCCTGGTGGACTTTGCGGGTCAGGTTGATGATCACCATCCCTCCAAAAATAATCTATAGGTGTTCACACCTTCATCTGGTAGAACAATACATAGACCATTTCTTTAGCACTTTATAAAGTAGGAAACCTGTCTTTGCCTACTTCGTGTCTGACACTTTTACCCGTGTACAAGACATTTGAGAAACAATATTTAAGCAAGTGAAGATGGATAACATTTAGAAGGATTCAGTAACGTTACACTCTCTATCACCCCTACATGAACAACCCCATCTCTGGGAAAAATATACACATCAACAAAGCTAAAGACCTAAGAAAACCAATGTAGCAGGAAATAACTGAAACTTGTATGACCAAGGCGATGTAGCCTCGAGTTCATTTTTCCCATTAAAAACAATAAGCCAAGTAGCCAAGCCTATGAAGGCCCAGTAATTGTTTCCTCGCTCATACATTGTTGATTATATAAGCATATGATATTGGGTGATTACATGATTGCTTAAGGTACAATGTACGTCATAGACAATTATGGAATGTTATCTAACTTACCTCATACCTTTTGAACAGAAGAGAATGCCGCCCAGACGTGACACAAACACCAGTACGTTACCAAGGACAGAAGCTGAGCTTCAAGAACGCATCTCACAGGCAATTGCACGACATGAAGCCCTCCACTCTGAACACAGCGGTGGCACTTCCGAAAATAACCCTCCAACTGGCTGCACCTATAAACAATTCCTGGACTGCAAGCCATTGAATTTTGATGGCACAGGAGGTGCCGTTGCATTTGTTCGTTGGGTATAAAAGACTGATTCTAAGAATGAGTAATTGTTCACCCCAGCAGAGTGTTACCTTTATCTCAGGGTTGTTTTTGGATGGCGCACTCTCCTGGTGGAACCTTCAGGTTCAGACCCTTGGTGCAGAGGCTGCTTATGCACTGAGCTGGGACGAGCTCAAGGAAATGATGGAGAAGAAATACTGTTCTAGGGCTGAAATTCAGAAGCTTGAGGTGGAGTTCTGGAATTTGAAAATGGACGGGCCGAAGATTTCTGAGTACGTCCAGCGATTTCACGACTGGTCTAGGGTTGTCCCCTACTTAGTCAAGCCGGAATTCAAGAGGATTGAGCGATTCATTTGGGGATTTGCACCTCAAATTAGGAGCATGGTTACTACCTTAAAGCCCTTGACCATCGCAGAGGCTATCGATTTGAGTGTCACTCTTACTGAAGACGCTCTACGTATGGGAAAATTTTCGGAATCCGAGGATAACAAGAAAGAGACTCATGTGGAGTAATCAGGCAACAAGAAGAGGAAGTCTTCAAACCTAAAGATAAGCACCCAATGTAACAACCCGCACTTTCACGCGTTGTTACTACGCAATATACTCGTTACACCTAGCGCCAGAGATTCGGATCATAATGTAACTATATCACATACATCGCTATTCGAAGGATAATCACATATTTTCGCAATATATTATAGCTACATCACATCATAAACACTAACACTCACGATGACATTGAGTGAGGACCTATTCTACCCTCCTCGGTGGCCGTGATGTGTCGAAACATAAACAATTAACGCTAACAAAGACTCTCGGGTGAGTGCTATAGCTCCAGTCATCGTGACGATGATGACAATACGAGTGAACGGTACCCCGTCAGTCATTGTGGCACAACACACAATAACGTACACGATGACAACGGGAAAGGACCTATACTACCCTCCTTGATGGCCGTAAAACGTCGCTAATAATCGCATACTCGAATCGAAAACCGTTTGTTATATCGAAACTGTGGAATATGAATACGTATATACGACCCGTTTGTGATAATTAAATAAATAATAAATAAATATGAATGAAAATGTGTGCTCAAAATCATCGCAACGCGCAACGCACAAGATCCAAATGCTGAGACACGAACATGCCAACCGATCGGACAAGACATGTCCAACCGATCGGACAAGACTTGTCCAACCGATCGGAAAAGACATGCCAACCGATCGGACAGACATGTCAGCCGATCGGACAGACATGCCAACCGATCGGACACACATGCCTGCTGATCGGACGAACATGTCAACCGATCGGACGGGCCGGCCGATCGAACGGGCCATCTGATCCAGTACACCTTTTCAGCTCCTTTCTCCTCCTTTGCCTATAAATACCCCTCAGTCACATCAAGAACACTTGATGTGACTGTTCTCGTGCGACTAGACATTCCAACCCCTTTATCTCTTGATTTCTCGCGATTCTTGTAAGTTTTCAACTCAAATCTTGTACTTCCTTGATCTATAACCAATTCTACACCTTTCTACCTGTTAAATCTCCACTTTTAACCGTGGGATCTCTGGATCTTGGGCATTCTAGGGTGATGTCACCCCATGCAAGAACGATTCAGATCTGAGTGAATTCCATACGTTTTTACATAAATCAAGTCTAAATCTATGTTTCCTAATCAAGAAGTTGTGGGATTTCTAATTAATTTGAGGTGTCTTGAAGATGATGTCATCCTAAGTTCACAGGAACTTCAAGGTGTGACCTCATTCTTACCAAAAACAGCTCGGATCTAAGTAATTCCACCTGTTTTATAATAAAGCTCACCAAAATCTAAGTTACCTAGCCAAAGTGTGTGTGATTTTGGGTTAAACATGGGAAAAGCCATCAAGAACGGCCAAATCTGATGGAACGGG
>JARYGA010029484.1:0-19046 GCA_030545235.1 Helianthus tuberosus | reverse complement strand
CATGTCCCCCGGTCTTGACATTACCGGACGGGACTGAAGACCTGGTGGTCTATTCAGACGCTTCACACCAGGGTTTGGGTTGCGTTTTGATGCAAAGGGGAAGGGTTATCGCATATGCTTCACGACAATTGAAACTGCATGAAATAAACTACCCAACACACGATTAGGAATTGGCAGCGGTAGTGTTCGCCTTAAAGATTTGGAGGCATTATCTATATGGCGCGAGATGCACAATTTACTCGGATCACAAAAGCCTTAAATATTTCTTTGAGCAGAAAGACTTAAATATGAGGCAACGGAGGTGGTTGGAACTTATCAAAGATTACGATTGTGATATCCTTTATCACCCGGGAAAAGCGAATGTGGTAGCCGACGCGTTAAGCCGAAAAGAGTATCCGTCTCCCATTCGAGTAAAATCCATGAAGATGATAGTTACGCCACGATTACTCGAGACGATACGTGATTCCCAAATAAAGTCGCTTGGAGCGGAAGACTTAAAGAAAGAAAGATTAAAAGGTGTAACCGATAAACTAGAAGAAAATTTGACCGGACTCAAGACGAGATTCGGCCGAATTTGGATACCACGATTCTGCGAAGTCAAAACCGCTCTACTCGACGAGGCTCATAAGTCACGATAAATGTGGTGGATAAAAGAAATCTAGAGAGGTTCTTGAACTTCCGAGTGCACTGAGCTTGTTTGTAGGACACCTTACACCTTTGTATGTATGAGAAATGGCTAGATCAAGACTTGATGGTGATGATGGTGTGCTAGTGTTCTCGGCCGAACACTCAAGAGAAGGGAGAAGAGAGAGTTTGTTTGGTTGAGGGTGTTTGATGAAATGAGATGTCTAACTCTCATGTAACTTTATAATCCAAGTTTTAACAATAACCACCATGTAAAGTGTTCACTAGATTTCCAACTGTAACACCCCAAAAATGAAAACACAATAAGGATCAGTGTGGATAAATAATAAACTTAATATGATTAAGGATTTATGGCAAAATGATGGTTAAATGTGGGTTAAAGATTAGAGTTGTAAATAGCAACTAAGTGTAGGGGGTAAAGTGCAAAAGTAATTAAACTTAAAATTATTAAAAACAAATTAAAACCCCAAACACAGGGGGTGTGTCTGGGATCGATCGAACAGGAAGGAGAAGGGTGAAAACCCTTGCTCTTGCTAATTCCCTCAATTGATCAAGAAATTCAAGCCAAATCTGTTGCATGTCTCAAGATTTTCGAAAATCTAAACCTAGTTAGTGAAGTGGTAAGTTCAATTTTCTGAAATTATGCTTTGTAACAAGAAGGGTTCAACCCAATTCGATTTCTTTTATCCAAAGTGGGAAATCCGAGTTAGAATTGCTTCCTAGAACAGGAATTGTGTTGATTTTAGGTTGCATGAAAGGATTATAACAAAAACCCACTTGTTAAGAAGTTAGTAAGGGTTTGATGATTATGAGAAATCATAAAACTAGGAAGTTAGTGTATAAGCTTGTTGTGATACTTGAATGATGAATGAAATTGATGTAGAATGAAATAGCTAGGTGAATTTGAATGAATGAAATTGTTGTGTGATGATAAACTAGTAAGAATATGCTTTATAGACTTGTACCATGTACCTTAACTACAATGCCTACCAAGTGTTCGATAAAATGCCTGAAAGATGAATGTATATGTATTACGGAAAAATGGTAGAATGAATTGATAGACTAAATGAAAGAATGAATGTTGTAATGTAGGCGTAAAGGAAGAAGGTACAAGCACCAAGAAGACGGAAGGTGCGCAAGATCGAGGTATGTTCCGTGCATACAAAACCTTACTTAAATTTTGTTTATAATTTTGATGAATAATCCGAGTTATAATGAATATGGTTATTAGTAAATGAATAACAAACTCCTTGTGGGTTTGATTACGCTAACGAAGGTTACGATAAGCTATGCAAGTCAACCGGTTCGAATTGAACAAGTCGAGTAAGAATAATGTACCATCCGTTTAGAACGGGTGGTCATGAATGCAATAATGAATGTATGAAGTTCAATCCATTTAACGTATAGAACGAGGGATTTATGCTGAAAGAAATCAACCCGATGTTACCGGGTCGTAAGTGTACCATTGCATCTCATTGTGAGAGTATATGCCAATCCACCTAGTTGGGTAATCGTAAGCGTAAGAGAAATGAAAGAGTATAAACGAATGGAATTATATTAATGTTGTTGTAAGCGAATCAAGTATTATGATTAACTCTTTAAAGTTTGTTGTGAATGTAGGTAAATCCTCATCTTAGGCGACTTGGAGAATTGGAGCGAGCACGTATTCTTGATATGTCATGCCAATCGCTTCCGCTAGTTTGCTTTAATGTTTTGTGTCAAACACTTGTTTATTTTGCATAACTTTGTTAGTAGTCATACTTTTCAAAACTTGTTGTTTTGGTTGTAGTAGTATGTTGTCGAACGAACCGTAGTGTTGTATTTAGTTTTGATTATAAACTTAACAGGGGTATGCTCGACTTATGGACGGGTCATGCCCAAATTTTGTTAAAAGCTTTTATGAATATTGTTAAATGTAAAGTCTTTAATCAATAAAGTTGTTATTTTATAAAAAGGAATAAGCGGTCCTTACACCAACATAGGTGATTATTTTAATCAAAGAAAGACAAGGGGTGTCCCACCCCTTGTAACCGTCAAAGAGAGGGGGGGGGGTCTTGGTTACATTTCAACTCCAAGTTACACCATCTAGTTACAAGCTAAGCATTAGATTTAGGTGTTTAAGTATGTTAAGTAATATATAGTGTGTTAGGGTGTTCGGGGACCCTAACTAGCTTAGAAAAATAAAAACAATGCTTCTAGCATTATTTTGGTGTTCCGGGTATTATCCGGTTGTTCGGTCATATACCGGTTCGTTAAAGTGCTAAATTACATTTTTTAGTGTCTTTTAAGTACCTTTTTGTATCCTTTCAATTCCCAACACTTGGGGAAGTATTCTGGATAATAAAACGTAATTTCTGCATAATATTCATGTGTTTAAATGCTGATTAGAGCTGAATTATATAATATTCTGCACTTAAAGTGCGTTTCGGGTGCTTTTTAGTGCGTATTTTAGCTTCCGTAAGGTATATATGTAAACCCTTGTATGTATTCTTGGGTTTTAATGTATTCTTGTCGTTGGACCTACACCTAGGCTCCAATTTTATTGCCTGACTGCTTTCTGCAGTTCTGTTGACACAGAGTGTCTTACCAGTGAGTTTACTAGTATTTCTGACGCAACGCTCTCGTTTATGCATAAAGCAATATTTTGTAGTATACAACGTGCATGAATTCACTTGTTTAGCATGTAATCAGTCAATGCTGACATTTAAGCACATAATTACAGTCATTAAATAATAAGAGTAAACTGCCATTTTGGTCCCTGTGGTTTGGCCAGTTTTGCCACTTTAGTCCAAATCTCAAACTTATTACATCCAGGGCCCTGTGGTTTGGTTTTTGTTGCCATTTTGGTCCAAATTTCAAATTTGACCAGATTTCCCATTAATGACCTGCTATTTTGTCTTTACCCTCAGGGGCATTTTGGTCATTTTAGATTTATTATCTCTTTATTATATAATAAAACCCCTGATTTATCATCATCTTCAACCTCAATACAGACATATCTCTCTCTCTCTCTAAAATACCACCACCACACCACCCCCACCCCCACCATCGCCACCTCCTCCCCCTCTATCTCTCTTCTGTCTCTCTATAGCACCACCACCACCGCCACCTCCTCCCCCTTTTCACCACCGCCACTCCGGCGTCGTCCCATCCAACAGTCACACCCACACCCCCTTCCCAATTACATCATCATCTTCAACCCTTTTTCAAACAAACAAACAAACAGACATTCAGTGCATATTAACTTCATTGAATCTGAAGATATCGAGGTAAAAAGTTTATAACAATTCTAAACCCTTTCAACTAAATCATAACTAGCTAGATTTAACATCATAACAACAACAATCATAAAACTAACTGTTCCTAAATTGGCAACAACAACAACATCCAAAACTAGATATAAAATTAAACCAAAATCTCACATCAGTTTCAGAACCCTCATATCTCTTGGGCTTCCGTTTCTTCCGTTTAACCTGCCAAAAAACAACCAGATCCAGTATTCACCAACACAGGTAAACAAATTTATTAATAACATATAACCATATATTATTAGCGGTACCGGTGCAGAAGCGTCAGGAAAGTCTGAGGTTTTCGCCGATTGAGCGGAAGTTAAGTTGTGTTCAACAGGATTCGGTAGATTCAAGTCGGTTATGGTGAGATGATGATCGGATGGTGCTACGATTGAGTTGAAATCTTCGGTGACCGGAGACGCCATAACTAAGGGTTTTGATCGGAGAGAGAGCTGCAAGTGTGTTCAACAACGGCTGGGCAAACACTATAGGGTTAGGGTTTACCATGTGTTATTGAGGCGGAGATCTGTGTGTTCTTAGGGTTAGGGTTTTCGAGCGTTTGAGCTTCGATTTGAGCACCAGCAGAAGATGCCATTCGTGCCCTGCTCGTTGCGGTATTTTAGAGAGAGAGCAGGTCATTTTAGAGAGAGAGCAGAGTTGGTGGCGGTGGGACGGTGGTGGGGATGATGCGATGGTGGGGGTGGTGGTGGTGTGGTGGTGGTATTTTAGAGAGAGAGAGAGAGATGTCTGTATTGAGGTTGAAGATGATGATAATCAGGGGTTTTATTATATAATAAAGAGATAATAAATCTAAAATGACCAAAATGCCCCTGAGGGTAAAGACAAAATAGCAGGTCATTAATGGGAAATCTGGTCAAATTTGAAATTTGGACCAAAATGGCAACAAAAACCAAACCACAGGGCCCTGGATGTAATAAGTTTGAGATTTGGACTAAAGTGGCAAAACTGGCCAAACCACAGGGACCAAAATGGCAGTTTACTCAAATAATAATTAAAGTGTACGGAAATTACCGGTTTGGTGCCAGTTGTCACAAACCAACACCCCAATTCTTGCCTTACCAGAAGGGATAGAAGATTTTGAAGTATACTGTGATGCTTCAAAGCTAGGATTAGGATGTGTGCTAATGCAACGCAAAAAGGTAATTGTGTATGCATCAAGACAACTAAAGAATCACGAAGAAAATTATACGACTCATGACTCAGAATTAGGAGCAATAATTTTTGCCTTTAAGATTTGGAGATACTATCTGTATGGAAGTAAGTTTACTGTTTATACAGATCATAAAAGTTTAAAATACATATTTGGGCAAAAAGAATTGAATATGAGGCAAAGAAGATGGATGGAAATTCTAAGTGACTACGACTGTGATATTCAATATCATGAAGGAAAAGCAAACGTAGTTGCAGATGCCTTAAGTCGTAAGTATCACGAAAAGCAAAAGCGAGTTCGTGCTCTTAGATTAAGTTTACAATTAGACTTAATGGAACAACTGAAAAACATTCAAGAAACAGTAATCAAGGATGATGCTGAAGGAATGAAAGTAAGAATAAAGGAATTAGAGCAAGGAGCTGAGGGAATTTGGAGATTCCATAAGAAAAGGATTTGGGTACTTAAGCAAAGAGAATTAAGAAATAAGATTTTAGAGGAAGCCTATAAATCTATGTATACCATGCATCCTTGTAATAATAAGATGTACCAAGATTTAAGAAATAACTTCTGGTGGATAGGAATGAAAAAGGACATAGCTCGATATGTATCTAAGTGTCTAACTTGTTCACAAGTTAAGGCAGAACACCATAAACCTTCAGGATTACTTCATCAATTAGAAATGCATGTTTGGAAATGGGAACTAATAACCATGGATTTTGTTACTAAGTTGCCCAAAACCAGAAAAGGTAATGATGCGATTTGGGTAATTGTGGATCGATTAACCAAATCAGCTCATTTTCTACCCATGAAAGAAACCTTTAGCATGGAAAGGTTAGCAAAATTGTACGTAGACGAAGTAGTATCCTTACATGGAGTTCCACTCTCTATTGTATCGGATAGGGATAGTCGCTTCACTTCACATTTCTGGACAAGTTTCCAAGAAGCAATGGGGACACGATTGAATTTAAGTACAACTTATCATCCCCAAACAGACGGACAAAGTGAAAGGACGATCCAAACCCTGGAAGACATGCTAAGGGCATGTGTAATAGATTTTGGTGGAAACTGGGATGACCACCTACCCTTAATTGAATTCTCCTATAACAATAGTTACCAATTAAGTATTGAAGCTGCCCCATTTGAAGCACTGTATGGGCGAAAGTGCAGAACTCCAGTTTGTTGGGCAGAAATAGGAGAAAGCCAATTGTCAGAAACTACTGACAAGATCACTCAAATCAAGGAAAGACTGAAAACGGCTCGTGACCGACAGAAGAGTTATGCAGACAATAGACGCAAGCCGCTAGAATTCCAAGTCGGAGATAAGATACTCTTGAAAGTTTCTCCTTGGAAAGGGGTAGTTCGATTTGGTAAGAAAGGGAAACTAGGCCCAAGATACGTAGGACCATTCCCAGTAATCCAGCGAATAGGACCAGTTGCCTATCGCCTACAACTACCAGAAGAACTAGCTGGGGTACATGACGTCTTTCATGTATCCAACCTCAAGAAATGTCTATCTGACGAATCCCTGGTAGTACCTCTTCAAGATATAGAGGTAAATGAAAAATTAAAATTTGTTGAGAAGCCACTGCAGATAGAAGACAGAAAGGTCAAGTTTCTCAAACACAAAAGACTAGTACTGGTCAAAGTCAAGTGGGATTCAAAGAGAGGACCGAAGTACACTTGGGAGCTGGAATCGGAGATGAAGAGAGAATATCCCTACTTGTTCCAGTAAATCTCGAGGACGAGATTTTAATAAGGTGGGGAGGATGTAACAACTCTCATTTAAAATTACTATTTCTTATTTTATTTTGTCCAATAGGAAACCCTAATTGAGACCCCCAAGAAATATGGCACGGCCCCTAAAATATTCAGAACAATCGGAACTAGGATCAGGACCCCTAAAACTCAGGGGGGTATTCCCTAATCGTTATTATCTACACAGTTTGTTGTCAAAAGCGAATTTCTTCGAACGGTCGACTCACCTAAGCTACTAAGACACGAGGCAATCCTATGCTAGAGGGGGTGCCCTCGCGCCACGCGACAGGCCCTCGCGCCACGCGAGGGAGCCGTTTTTCCAGTATAAATAGTAGGGTTTGGCACTTGAAGTTTGGCGTTGATTCGACGTAAAAACTCATTTCCTACACTGAGATATCGTCTGTTTACTCCAAAAACACACACAAGCACGAAGTTCTGCTGCGATAACAGGGTAATAACTCGATCACTGCTACGATACAATGTCCGATCAATTGAAACCAATCCGATGGATGTTTAAGTGCTGCCTAAACTCGGGCTATACTTTGTCATTCGTTGTGAATCTGATGGATGTTTAAGTGCTGCCCGAACTTGGGCTATACTTTGTCATTCGTTGTGAATCCGATGGATGTTTAAGTACTGCACTTTGTCATTCGTCGTGAGGGTTTTTGATTTCGTGATCTTATCGTAAATGTTGTATAAAGTTACTAACCTAGTTTCGTATGCATTGTCATTTAAATTAGGTTACAAGGCTAAATCAGTAGGCTAAACTCTGCATGTCTAAACCTGCAATGTGAGTCATTCTCTTTTATCAACAATGATTTACAATACTCCAAATTGTTTTCAAATGTTATAATTACAGGGATTAAGTCTTGGTTATCTTGAATCACTGGCTAGTGGGGTATTATGCACATTACTAATTTCTTACGGTTAGGTTCATCAACATAACAGTGATAATCATCACTACTTGGGTAAAAGGACCCATAGTGGTATGACCATCGTCACCAGGGTGTGACACGGTGCCAGATAAAATAAGATAGTAGCCATTGTAATCGCTCTTATGCTGTAATCTATAACTGTGTGTCGTTCTATCAAAATTGAGTGACTTGCCAGTATTTCCCCGCTGATAAAATATTTTTAAAACATGTTTCAGGTGACCTACTGTGAATCAAGGCAAAGTGCTACGGAGCACTAATAAAGCTTGAAGTGGTGGTTCAGTAAAATAAATAAACGTGTTTTGTAATACAGGGAATTTCCTCGTGAAATTCCTCTATTTTAAATTACGGGGTTTGTCCCAAATTATATAATAAAATAATTAGGCCTTTTCAAGTCTTAAAAGATCCTGTTAAACTTCCACTGTCAACTCAATTAATAAATACCACGGGTTTCTGTCCCGCGGCTCCTGGACCGGTTCATACCGGGACGGGGGCCGTGACACTTTCCTCGGACGAAGGCTCGAGCTCGTTCCATAAGTATCTCCATGGTTTTTGGGAGATCTTCGTGGAGCTTTTCTACGAGCTGATTATTCCGAACTCCATGACAAAATCTGGAGACTCGGAGCTGATCAACTGCCCCGCTTATCTGCATGCTCTCTCGATTGAAACGATCGATGAAATCTTCTACGGATTTTCCATCACGGCGTTTTATGTGGTGAACCTCGGTAATGTCTTTCTTGCAGCGTCGCTGCTGGCAGAAATTTTGCAGAAATATACGCCGAAAATCTTCAAAGTGATCAATCGATCCTTCTGGCAACCCATCGAACCATACTCTTGCCGACCCGGTGAGAGTTTGAGCGAACATGTGACACCATGCCGGCATGAGCCATTGTTCGACCTTAGCCGCTCCGGCGAAGGCAAACATGTGATGATCCGGGTCGGACGTACCATCGTAAAACTTTAGCGTTGGGGGCATCTTTAATTTTGCCGGGAGTGGCGCGTTAACGATCCTTAACGTAAACTTTGACTGAGAAGTCATAGACGTGGGATGATACGACATGATTAGCTCGTGATCCTGAGGGTTTAGACCCATAGATCCCTGGCGAAACAGGTCGTTGAGACCGTTATTTATCGGAGCACTCGTAAACGAGGGAAATTGTGCAACACATTTTATGGGAGTGGAGATTATAGGACTTACCATAGATCCAGAGGTGAAAGCTCCGACGGAGACGGGATTAGCCCCTGGATAAACACTGCTGAACAAGTTCGTGCGGAGACTCTGCAACATTTCTTCTCGCTACTGCTGCTGTAGTTGCCGTAGTAAGTCAACATTCCGTAGGAGGAAAGCGTTGTCAAAACTAGGCAACGACGTAGCGACTGGAGCGGTAACTGATAGTGTGGTGACAGAGCTTGCTACCACAAAACTTGTAGGTGGAGGTACTGTCGCTGATCCTGCTTGGATCGCTGTAGTGGCAACTGTTGTAGGGACAATTGTAGATGCAACATTTCCTTCCCAGATGTCGTTATAAGACGGGAAAGTGTTTGTGGAGGCAGCTGTTGTGGATTCCATAATTTCAAGTGATCAAAATTAACAGAATGAATTGTGTGAATTCGAGGGGATGGCGCCACTGAAGACTCAAAACCAGTTGGTCCGACCCGGTTTGAACAGAGCTTCAGATGACCTGGCAAGAACCTGCAAGATCACAAGGAAACAAGCACACCGTTAGCCTCGTTACAGGGAGGGGGCCTCTCTGTGACCAAGCTCGGGCGTGAGAATAAGTATTTGTGAGGAGAGAATAGGTTAGGAAGAGAGAGAGGAGAGTTTTGAGAGAGAAAGTAGCGATTACCCTTGGTGAGGAGTTTGGCGGGGTATTTATACTTTTGGGGGATGCTGACGTGGCAAGTTAGTTAGGGTCGGACCAGTCGCTGTCATGGCAGTTAAGGTCGTGGGTCCCAGTTAGTTACGGCGGATCAGTGGCCCTGATCGTGCTGTTTGTAGCTTTAGATACGATCCGACCCATTGACTCTTTGGTTCGGCTCCATGTTTGCTGGCATTCGGTCCGACCAAGGACGTATCCTCATCAACTATAAAGTAAGGTTTGCCTAAAATGAACCAGTCTTTTGGTTGCATATAACACTTTCATAAGGCCATGTGTTGTCATAAAGCCCCTTTGTGGGCGTTATGCGACACGTGTCGTGTCGTGTCGTGCCACGTCACACAGGGGCTTTATGGGGCGTTATGTCACTAGAGCCCGTAGTCATAAAGTCGTTTCCTCATCATTACTCAATTAATCAATTTTCGTTTTTTTAATTAATTTCTAACTTAATAAACTTAAAAACATTTCATTAAATAAAAAAAACACTACAATAAAATAAAAAAAGCGTTAAAATAAAATAAATAAAAAAACTTTACACTAATTAACTCAAATTATAATAACCGGGCTTCTTGGCTCAATAAACCCACAAAACCTTTTGAGCCCAGTCCAAAGCCCATAAAAAACAAAACCCTAAAATTCTTTCAATCACAGCTCAATACAAACTGAAAACCTATTTTTTTCCAGCCGTTTCCAGAGGTTTTTCCTTCTTGTATACCTGCAACTGAAAACATATGTATGTATATATGTTTGTGAGTGAGGGGAAAACCAGCAAATAAAAAAAACAAATAAAAATTCAAACACCCCATAGCGCCGCTATGGAGCTCGCGCCCCACCCCTCTTTTTCCTTCATGGCGCCCTCCGTCCCGGTGTTTGGCAGCGCCATTGGTCGCTATAGCCCCTCATACCGCCCCACTACAGGGGGACTAATGAATAGATGGATTAATGATAATCACATAGGCAAAGTTCTTTGTATAACTAAGATGTTTGTAGATGAAAAAAGAGCAATCGAGGAATACCTAAGTCTTTTATGCCATGGACTTGTGTGATTTAATGTGTAAGATGCAAATAAGAATCCCACCATATATTGTAATTGCAACGTCTTTTCTTTTGTTTTAATACATTAACCGTCTCAGTTGTTTCAAATTAAAATGATGGTTCTTCTTTCATGTTTTATTTTAACATCTGCGTGGTGGTTTAAAAGGATATTTTGAAATGAAGTGTTTTTTTTGGCACATGTCTTTATTAACCGTCACAGCCATTCGGATAAAATAGTATAAATAGCTATCTACTCATTCATTTAGGAAGATCCTATTTTACAAGAAAAGAAGCATCCGCTTGACACATGATTCTCATATACGGATACTAGAGTCATTCGTAATCCATATCCCGCCGCAACGCGCGGGTTAACGTCAACTCGTTATACACAAATTACAATTGAATATGAATAGTGATGGTCAGCTAAAATGAGCCTAAGGTTGATGCTAATGTGAGCCTAAGGTTCATGCTAAAATGCGGCGATGGTTTTTTGTATTGGCACATTTTTTTGTCAAATGGTTCCAATAATTGGAAGTTACAATATTTTTTTCTTCCTAAATCGTTTAAAAAGTGCTTCGCTTATTATTGTTCATTTTAAAGGGTATTTTAAATGTTTTATCGTTTAGGCTGTGAATAGTGATGGTTTGCTAATGTGAGCTTAAAGTTCATGCAAAAAATCGTCTTGGTCAGAGGCGTAGCTTTCAAGGGGGCGCGGGGGGGGGGGGGGGGGGGGGGGGGCGCTCGACCTTCCGAACTTTTCGCTCATTATTGTTATGTATGTACGTTTCGTATAGAATTTTATAGGTATATACGTTTTCGACCCTCCGGTTTTATAAAAAAGTTTACTTATATAGAAGTTTTAGGTCCGGTGACTTTCGACCTCCGGTGAAAATTTTCAAGCTTCGCCACTGGTCTTAGAGACTTTTTTTTTTGGAAAAAACCGGTGCAAAATTTTTTTGGCCTTTTTTATTGGCTAATGTTTTATTTTATTTTTTTTAACTGATTTCAAAAGTAGAAAGGTTCAATACATTTTTTCCTAAACTGTTTAAAAAGTGATTTTTTTTCTTTTTCATATCTTTTTCCATTGCAATTTTTTTTATCGTTTATCATTATTCGTTTTAAATAAATGTTTTATTGTTGAGGTTTTGTTTATGTTACGACTTAGTTTTTGAGTTTTCTTTTTCATTTGTTGTAGCACGCAGACACCAAACTTTTTCCCACATATATGCTGTTTTCCTTTTTTAATATTTTCCTATCAGCTAACTATTTTGTTATCTTTGCAGTTTTTTATTATTCGTTTTTAAATATTATACCTCACCAAAAAAACCCCAAAAAACCTAACCCCCCACCTCCACCCCTCAAAAACCTAAAAAAAACCTAACCCCCCCCCCCCCCCCCCCCCCTCCACCCCCCCAAAAACCTAAAAACCTAAAAAAAATATTAAAAAAACTAAACACCCACCCCCACCACCACCCAAAAACATAAACCCCCACCCCCTCGGCAAAAAAAAAAAATATATATATATATATTTTTTTTTTGTGGGTGATGTGGGGGGGTGGGGGTGGGGGTTTTTGGTGGTGGTGGATGTTTAAGGTTTTTTTTTTTTTTTTAGTGGGTTTTTTGTGTAGTGGGTTTTTTTTAGTGTAGTGGATACTTGTCACTCTATAAATCCTTCTTACACTTCTTACAATTAGGATCCTTTGTATTTGATCCTAATCCTATAGTTTTATGTCTATATCTATCTTTGCAAGTTGTTTAGGCTTGGGAAGGATCTACTAAAAAGTAGATTTTGGCTAAGTAGCCTAAGAAGGATTGTGATGGTGAAATGTGGCACTCCATATAAGTAGGAAAGAAGGGCATTTTGTTCCTTATAAATAGGAGTGTGAAAATGACATGTGACACCCTTTTTGTTTTCTAAAAATACAACAAAAAAATTCAGTACAAAAAATCTAGCACAAACATCCAGTACAAAAAAATATAGCACAAAAAATGAAGTACAAAAAATATAGCACAAAAAAATATAGTACAAAAAATATAGTACGAAAAAATTCAGCACAAAAAATATAGTACAAAAAATACAGCACAAAAAAAAAATATAGTACAAAAAATCCCGCACAAAAAATTAAGAAAAAAAATTTAAGACAAAAAATTTAGCACAAAAATATAGTATAAAATTACAGCACAAAAAATGTTATACAACATAGAAATGCAACACATTTTTGTGGGTTTTTTAGTCGTCATATTTTATATAGCAATATGGTACTCAAATTAAAGATAAAAAAACACTCGATTTTATGGTGAAATTTTTATGAAAAAATAATGTCATATAAAAAAATTATGAACGTTTAAAAAATGAGGGTGAAATATGCATGTGTCTTGCATGTGAGAGAGAAAGTCAATAAATATGATTTTCCCAAGATACCCTTACACTCCTCTTTTTTCCTACATTTTGATCTTAACCATTGATTTGAAAAATGAATTGTTAAGATTACTTCTCATCCTACTTAAGCAAAATGTACTTTTTATTTGATCTTACCCCGTTTAGGCTTAACTTTTAGGTTCCTATTTGATTAACGTTATGTTTTTCCACCAGTATTTTGACGAACGTAAACAATCCCGATAAATTCCCCTTGCATTCTCGCGGCAACACATAGTTTGATACATCTAGTTAATAGTATACACTAATCCATATTACATTTAATATCATATTCTTCAAACAATACCATACTGTATCTTACATTGCATTTGAAGATATTAGTATTGTATCATATTATATCGTATTTCTTATTTTATTGTGTTGTATCAGATTGTATCATATTTTTTAATAAATAATAATAATAATAATAATAAAAACCCTCATTATTAATATTGGAATGTACTTTGTAATTAATTTTGTAATAATTACACCAACCCCATGATTTTATTACAATTAATTACAAATATCAACATTCATTTTCAAATCTTAATTGAGCAATATAAAATAGAAATTCTTATTCATGTTCACAACATAAACACATATCAATATCAACTATGGTGAGTGCTTTGGTTAAATTTTCCTTCTTCCTCACCCTCGTGTTCAGCTATGGTGGTTTTATGCTTGTTATTGCATCAAGGCCTCAAAATGTGGCTTTAACTACCGTAACCGATGTTCGCGACACAAGTTATGACTCGGATATCACTACAGAACAAACAAGTATAACTGACGGTAGGGTCCATCCAGAATGTCATTCGATGTGTTTTCCACCAGAGTGCATTTGTAACCCTAGAAAACAAGTATAAGAATAGAGGGGCATGTTTCTCTAGATATGTTATGAAATGCATACCTTTTAAATATGTTTAAGAATTATGTATGTTAGGTCTAAATGATCCTATCAATGTAGCACAAGAAGAAATCATGATTAATGAAAACCAATCAAAATTATGAATCATTTACATATATATTTTGTGAACATATTATGCATCATCTTCTACAAGCGATTTAATATAAAATTAATTTTAGATAAAGAAACAATCGCATAATTCACTGTCTTTTTCTCTTTCGCTATATCGACTCTCAATACCCATTCAAAGGCCAATATGATTTGAGTGGTTCTTTTTTAAAAATGGTTGGTATATATTCAACAACGCTTCTTTTGCCTTCTAAGAATTTCACTCTACTTAGTGATTGAAACTCTAAAATTGTTCAAAGGATTTTTAAATTTGTATACACATTACATACCCACATTCATTAAGTAATAAAACTTATCAGGTATTTTGCAAATATTAAATTAATTAATGCAAATATTGAGTTATATTTAAAAAACTAGTTTACAATCCCATGTATTACACGATTTGAATAATAAAAACTATTTGTTTGCATAGTAAATAAGACAAGTAGATGTACATGATAATCACACAAACTTTGCAATCTTTTGCTTATAGTAATCAATACCCAACCTGCTTCTAAAGTGCTTAATCGTCAATTCTTTAAGAACCTTTGTAATTATTTTTAGATCGTGTAGTTAAATACTAAAAACATTTTTATAACTCACAAGTTTATTTTCCCTTATTATGTAATGTAAATTAACCTATCATGTCTCACGTATAATTTTAAAAAATTGTTAGGCTATAGTAATAAACTATTAACTTATATTGATAAACGTAAAAAAAATTAATAAAAAGATGAAAATGTTAAATCACGTAATATGGTTAAATATTAAAAATATTTAAACTCATACATGGGTTTACATTTGATTATTCTCCATAGTAATTACTCAAAGTTTGTTTCAAACATTTCAAAATCCGTAGATTCTGCATTTTTTGGTAATTCAACTCAAAAGTATCACTATTCTTACTCTTATAAATATAATAGAATTTAACTGTTTTTTGTAAATTTTAACACAAAAGTATCATTATAAATTAAAAATAAATTTGAAGTAGGAGCGGATATTAAGGTAACAATTTTAAAAGAAGCAATATTGTTATTATATGATATTAACATGATTTCAAAAATAAATAAAAAATCAATTTTGATTAGAAACAATTTTTAGGAATGATATGATTTTGACACGTGACTTCTTTAAAATCGTGTATTAGAACTAAGATATGTTCTTCTAAAAGTGTAGAAAACTTGTACGTAACTTTTGTTAGACCATGCGTAGTGGGCGTTTTTTTTTAAAATTGCCCAAACACGCCAAAAAACGCCCCTTCACCGCCCCCTCGACGTGATTGGGCGTTATTCGCGAAAAAATGGTTTGTGGCGTGTTTTGAAACACGCTGAAGGGGCAAATCTTCGACCAATCAGAACGAGATGTAACGGTCATAAACAAATGGCTAGATTTAAATTTTTTTTCTTTTTTTTTACCTCTCACCCATATATATTGTGTAATGATTGGATGGGGCGTTATTGGGCATTATTCTCACTACGACACTTTTGCAAAAACGCCCAATAATGCCCCCATGCTGACTTGACTGCCAAATGGCAGAAAACGCCTCAGGGCGGGGGCATTATTCATCAAACCACTACATATGGTCTTAGCATGTAATTTATATTATTTATTGTGTATTGATAAGATGTAAACAAATATGCAAACTCATAAAATTTTTAACGTGTACTACTACCCTAAAATTAGGCAAAATAGTATATAATAAAGTTATCTCCGAAAGAAATACAACACTTAGATAATAGTAATAAAAAAACAAATGAACATTAATCAATATCATGAACTATAATTTCGATAATAATAGAAAAAGATAAAAGACAAAGATAATTAATTTTTTAAAAATTTAAATTGAAGGAGTTGAGTTTGATTAAATTTTATTAATCTATTAAATAAAATATAAATAAAAAATGAGAGATTATAGGAGAAAATGCCATGTGGCATTAAATGGAGTGTTTTATTAATATTTAGATTAGATAAGGTTTTATTATTATATTTTTAACAAAAAAGTGTGTTTAAGATCAATGCGATTTTTGTATTATATTATTATAATTGTATGTATCATTATTATAAAGTGCTTTTTTGTTTTTTGATTGTCAGGTTCAAAATGTTATATTTTTATACACTATAATAATACATTGAGATTATGCATAAGACAACGCTACTTTGACCGTCCGTTTCAATATAATTTCCTATCATAAAAAATACAAAATACAACATATTTATTAGAACTTTTTATTACTAAATACATTTGTTTTAATATTGTGATAAAGTTACCTTACATAACAATAAAAACCTAGAACTAAATATGTTTTAGGCTTTTTTTAGGCATATTACAACTATATTTTTTAGCACTACTGTTTTATAAGCGTATATGATAAAATGGATTATAGTGACCCAAAAGAGAAGCAAAAACTTTGAAAATTACATTTGGATAGATGAAAATATAACATTTTATTTTGTTTCACGATTAAATTAAATGTAATAACTCAATTCACTGAAAAATATTATATGCAAATTTATGATTTATATTTTTTTTCCGATATCAACCCATGTCACGGATTTGCAAACTAGTATCATATTATATCGTATTATGAAATAATAATAATTGCACCAACCACGTAATTTTATAACAATTGCAGATATCAAAATTAATTTTCTAAATCTCATTAAAGCTATATAAATATAGCACCAAAAGTCGTTCTGTTGCATCTTCACAACATAAACACATTGATTCCAAGATCGATTATGGTGAGTGTTTTGTTCAAAGTTTTTTTCTTCCTCTCACTCATGCTCTGCAGTTGTAGTTTGATGCATGTTGTTGCATCAGAAACTCAAAATGTGGCTTCAACTAGTGTCACCGATGTTAGCAAATACGATCGAGTTTACGATTGCGTACCATTTTGTTCAGACGGACTCTGCTTTTGCTTGGTTAGAAAAGAAGTGTAAGATAACAAGTGTATGCTTTTTTAATAATGCTATGTTTAAGAAACATGAAGCACAAGAATAATTATGAGTTTATCGGGTTATGACTAATATAAAACAATCAAAATTATGAATCATTGCTGTTTACATACATTTTTTTTGTGAACGTACGATACATAATCTTCTACAAGTCATTTAATGTAAAATAATTTATAAATAAACATATAACAACATAAACAACTCTCCTTTTTAATCTTCAGATATATCAATTCAATAGTGCGTATAAATGTTAACACGATTTTAACGGTTCTTTGTTTTGATTATGTATTAAAAGTTTCTTTTATACGTTCCAGAGAACTATAATATTGTTTAAAGATGACTAAAAGTCTAAAACACTGGAAATTGTTTAATATGTATGCATGACAAACTCACATTCGTTGAACTAATGAATAAATTGTATTTTACGTCGTTTAAGTTTTAACGAAGTTACAGGCGTTGTCTTTTAACTGCGGAAATTACATTGGATGTCCTTTAATAAGTTAAATTCTCAACTAAAAAATTACGATCATAATACATCTGTTCTTCATTAAAATAAAAGGGCGTCTACATTAAGATCATTTTGTGACTTACATACTTTTATCTTATCAAAAGATATCTACATGGTTAATGGTAAACATAACCGATTAGTCGGTTAGATTAAAGATCCTGTACAAATGGCCCAAAGTGTGAGAAGTGTGAGAAATATTGTGGAGATGACATGTGTCCTCAATCTAAATTAATTCAAAAGGGTAAACAAGTAATTTTCTCATTGATTCAATTAATTGATAACGTTCGAATAATCACCACCAGTTATTATAGGAATACGAATTTGTATTTTTTTAAGATCCATTAAGATTCTGTGAGTTATCGTTCATCAATTATAATTTATGAAGATTGCAGAATGAAGGTTTTATAGAGTGTTATATAGTGATGGATGCAGAATGAAGGTTTTTATATAGTGTTATAGTGTTATATTTTCTGGTAGCAGTTCTATGATGTATGTATAGTGTTATATAGTGTTATATTTTCTGGTAGCAGGTCTATGATGGATGTATAGTTTTATATAGTGTTACATAGTGTTATATGGTGTTATATAATGTTGTATGGTGTTGTATAGTGTTATATAGTGTATATCATGTATATAGTGTTATATAGTGTTATAGTGTTATATTTTCTGGTAGCAGTTACATGTTTTCGGATTCATAGAATAAAGATGAACAAGGATCGCTAGAATTTAGGAGAGGTTGCCTTATTTGAAACATATAAAAAGACATTATTACCCCTACAATTGTTAAATCAGTCCAAATAATTAAAACACAATTTACACTTTGATCCCTATTGATCTCAACCATTAGATCAAATATCTAATGGTTTAAAATACTTCTTACACTTTAGGCCTTTTTTACACTATCCATACCCTAGTCAGTTATACAATTTTTCATAACCATAACAATCGGTTATGTCGATTGTCGGTTAATATTGGTTCAGTTATGTCGGTTATTTTGCTCACCCCTAATCAGTGGCGAAGCTTCGCCCCCCCCCCCCCCCCATTTTTCCGAAACCGGGGGGGGGGGGGGGGGGGGGTGGAAACGTATATACCTAAAAAATTTCAATACGAAATTACTATTCATAACACTACGCATCGAAAAGTTCGAGGGGTCGGGCGCCCCCTCGGAGCACCACTAAGCTGCGCCCCTGCCCCTAATAATGAAATAATCTCCATCCCCAATGAAGCTCGAACCAAATAGATCCGGGCTTGATCAAAACCTCCGATTGCTCCACAAATCTAGTTTATAAATGGTTTTGTATAAAATGAAGTGATCGTAGGTTGGTAAACACCTTTATGACTCTAGAAGTTTAACCTTTTTGGTTGTTGATGTCAATTTTTTTATGGTTATTTCTGTTTTTCATCTCTGATGGAAAATGGGTTATTGGGTTGTTCACATGTTGTTGGTTTT